>NW_006499617.1:5186216-5201320 GCF_000471905.2 Amborella trichopoda | reverse complement strand
AAGTTGATCTATAAACATATGAAAATCTTGAAAATAGATGGTGTAGATAATATGTTGTAAAATGCACTATTTTTGAGACTTAAAATCTTTTTATTTTTCATGGTCATATATCCTGATGTCCACATGATCAATCAAAGGGTTTTTCAACATTAAACCTACCTTTTCTTATGGATTTTTGGGGTGCATCTGTAGCTCTACATTATAAGGTTGCAACTTTATATAAACTTTTTCTCTCTCTATGACTCTGCTCTTTTATATAAATGAAGGACTCCTACCCAAGGTATATCTAAAGCCTAGATTTGGATAACTCTCTTTAAGGATATTTCTAAAGGTTAAGTTTATTTTTGGTATCCACCTAAAACAATCAAAGTAAGACGCACCTTCAAATGCTATTAAAAAATGTGCTTTTGGAGCCTAAAGTTTTATGCTGACTTGAAAATTTATTTTCTTCTAACTATAAAATTTAAAGTTCGAAAAATAGTGCATATCAAGTTGATATTTAAGCATTTGATAGTTTCAAGAATAGACAGTCTATATAATATGACACATGATGTACTATTTCTAAGACTTAAAAAATTCTTTTTTTTTTAATAAGAATATATTTCAAAGTCCCGGTGATCAATTGTAGTGCTTCCTTGAACCAAAACAACCTTCTCTAGTGGATTTTGTGAGGTATACTTTATTTCCACATTATAAGGTGTACACCTTTTATACACTTTTTTTCATTCTAAATATTTCATTATCCAAAAAATACCTCCTAATGCCATTAGGATTCCCATCTCATCTCTATGCCACAAATAGAGTCTCAAATCTCACATTGGCAACTCCAACAAATGGGTGGACTCAAAAAAACAAAAACAAAAAAAATTGTAATCTCCCACTTATCCCATTAACATGTCCATCTACGTGAAACCCTTGAATGAGTTACAAAGGGAAGTGAACCGTGAGACCTTAAGGAGCGTTTAAAAACCATGTAGTGCTTCCCTTTAGGATTTGAAGTTATGGGAATCAAGGAAGAAATAAAAACCACGTCAGTTTTCAAGTAGAAAATGAAGAAAATTCAGCTAACATAAAATGAGAGAAACTACATCAAAATGGAACCAAAATGACATAGAATGTGATGGGCTTGTTGGTTACTGATGATAGAAATTTGTTGCACCAAAAAGAATTCAAAATATAAATAAAAGAGTTTCGACTCAAAAAATATATAGGAAGCTTGGATTGAATCAATCGACACTTTCACTATTGCTTTAGAATAGAACACAAGGCTGTAGTACAATAGAGCAACCACAATCTTTCACTTACGTCTAACTCACCCATTTTATCTCAACACACATCCTATATCACAATAATGTCTTACTATTTATAGACTCAATTAACCGCCTATACATATGGTCTACAAATGGCCACATGGCCCATCACAATGTACACCTCTTTTCACCAAGCACCCCATCACATTGTACACCTCTTTTCACCAAGCACCCCATCACATTGTACACCTCTTTTCACCAAGCACCACATCGGTTCAGTTGAACCGTCACTTATGAATCTTCTAGAGAGAATGAATGAGCATAGTAACTAAAAGACAAGTTAATATTCAACATCTTCCCTTAATTTGTCACTGTCATTTCAGATAACATTCTTAAATAACAAAATGTTTCAGTCTTTAGTGGCTTTGTCCAAATGTCTGCAACTTGTTCTTCTGATTTGCAAAACACAAGCTCAACTTCATATTCTTCACATGCTCTCAATTGGAATGGAATATTATATCTATGTGCTTGCTTCTTCCATAAAATACTAGATGCTTGGTCAATGCTATTGCTGATTTGTTGTCGACCTTGATCGTTGTAGGGCCTTCTTGTGGTACCTGCAAATTCCTTAGCACATTTCGCAACCAAATAGCATGACACATACATGATGATGCTGCTACATATTCGGCTTCACATGTGGATAATGTAACAATTGGTTGCTTCTTTGAACACCAAGTAAAAGCTATAGATCCATTATGAAATACATAACATGTAGTACTTTTTCTATCATGTAGGTCACCTCCCCAATCACTATCACAATAACCAATAATCTTGAGGTCATTTGAATGAGAATAGAGCAGTCCATAATCCAAAGTGCCTTTTAGATAATGAAGAATCCTTTTGGTTGCCTTCAAGTCAATTTTATTAGGAGCTTCCATATACTGACTTATTAGGCCCACTTTGTACAAAATATCAGGTCTAGTACATGTCAGATAACGCAAACTTCCAACCAAGCTTTTAAAATGAGTGGCATCCACTCTAGAATCATCACATCTTCCATTTATCTTGTTCCTTTGCATATCTATTTTGGCAAATATAGATCCCTTCGTCACATTGTTTAACTTGAATTCCAAGAAAGTAATTCATAAGCCCAATATCTGTCATCTCAAATTCAATAATCATAGATTGCTTAAAATCACCAATCATGCTAAGGTTATTTCCGGTGAAAATTAAATCATCAACATATAAGCAAACTCTCAATAGACCACCATTGTCATTCATCTTCAAATATAGTGCATGTTCAAGGGGCACTTATAAAACCATTTTCTTGAAAATATTTTTCGATTCTTGAATTCCAGGCTCTTGGAGCTTGTTTCAAACCATAAAGTGCCCTTTTCAATTTATGAACTTTATTTTCATGCCCCTTTATAATGTAACCCGGTGGTTGTTCAATATAAATTTTTTCTTCAAGATGACCATTTAAAAATGTAGATTTGATATCCATTTGAAAAAATTTCCATTTTCTTTAAGCAACTAGACCAATAATTAATCTAATAGTATCCAATCTAACAACAGGTGTAAAAACCTCTTTGTAGTCAAATCCCGTCTCTTTGATTGTATCATTTGGCAACCAGTCTTGCTTTGTATCTTTCTACTTCACCTTTCTCATTCTTCTTTGCTTTCTAAACTCATTTCACACCAATTGCTTTATACTGATTCGGAAGTATTGTAAGCTTCCATGTGTCATTTTTCTCAATAGCTTGAATCTCCTTATCCATTGCTTTTTCTACCTTTTGTCACGAACTGCATAGTCGAAACTTACAGGTTAGAAGTCGACAAAGAAACAAAATAAATTGTGCTCATTTGCAGTATTTTTTATTTGAGCATAAATTTCACTCAAACTCCGTGTCCTTGGTGGCCTTTCATTTGATCTTTCATCCATGGAAGAAATAGATAAACTTGACTCTTGTTAAGGAGTTGAGGGTGGGGTATTTTCTTCTTGTGATATCTCATGAACATTGTCATTTCCATTCATTTCAATTCGTACATGATTTTCTTTTTCTTTTTTGTTCCATTCCCATGAGGCTTCTTCATTAAATTCCCCATCTCTACTAATTATCAATTTATTATTTTCAGTATCATAAAGCTTGTAAGCTTTTGATTTTTCATCATAGCCAATAAAAATACATTTTTGATTTTTTTCCTCTAATTTGGTTCTCATTTGATTTGGGACATGAGAGTATGCAATGCACCCAAATACCCTTAAATGTGCCACATTAGGCTTATGCCCATTCTAAGCTCTTTGGGTATCTCAAATCGTACACTTTTGGTGGGACACCTGTTCAGAACATAGACAGCACAAGAGACTGCCTCAGCCCAAAATTCTTTTCGCATATTTTTGCATTTCAACATGATTCGTGCCATATCCATAATTGTCCGATTTTTTCTTTCAGCCACTCCATTTTGTTGGGGTGAATATGGTGCAGTAAATTGATGAAAAATACCATAATACTTACAATACTCATCAAATGCCTTTGAAAAATATTCACCACCCCTATCTGATCTTAAAGCTTTAATAAAATAACCACTTTGTTTTTCCACAAACGCCTTGAAATTTGAAGATCCCAAAGACTTCTGCTTTTTCTTTCAAGAAATAAACCCAGGTCTTCCGACTGAAATCATCAATGAAGGTAATGAAATACTTATGTTGCCCATAAGAAATTGTGCTAAGTGGCCCACATACATCCGTATGGATAGGTTCAAGGGGTTTTGATGCTCTTTATGAAACACCACTTGGGAAGCTTTCACAATGATGCTTCCCGAGCATACATCCTTCACAAAGTTGTTCTGGATGATCAATTAGTGGTAGCCCTTTCCCCATATTTAGATTATACAACAACTTCAAGCTATTAAACTTGAGGTGTCCAAACCTCAAGTGCCATAACCATGGCTTTTCTTTTAAAGATACATTTAAGCATTGTAAAAAATCAGGTTTGATATCTAAAGAAAATGTCCTATTTTTTGACATGCCAACTCTGGCAATATTATTTTTCATGCTTGGCACATAATAGACATTGGAAATAAACCCATGCTTTCCATACTTGAATCGAAACATGGCCAGAAAATCCTTTATTGCCAAAAGATCCCTATGAGAGGGCCCAAGCTCGATTTTGGGCCAAGTTCATCCAAGAGAAGGTAAAGTACTGATCTTTCTGCTAGAATTCAGATTATAGCGTAGCCAAAATGTTATATGCTCTTGTAGGAGCGTAAATTCCATTCACCCCCTCGGTTAAATCTCTATTTAGGAGTATTTTTCACACTCCAAATTCTGAGAATATAATTTCCTCAACCTATTGTTCAACCTCAATATCAATATGAAGAAATTATATCTGCCTGAAAAAGTTTACATCATGATACTAAACAAACACTGTCCAAATTCCGAAAGGTCAAAATCTAAGTTTATATGAACTAAAAGTGAACACTTTTTTTGTTGCCAATATTCATGTTGTGATTCTAAAGTAGATACACACTTTCAAATTGAAAAAAAAATCTCTTGTGGCCCTTTTGCAAGAGCAAGGTAGAGAGTGCTCCCAAAGTAGTGTACGTGCTCTCTGATGTACTTTCCCTTCAAAGAGCAGAAACCAGGCATGACAAATTTCGTGCTTTACCTCATTTACAGTTGGAAGCAGCAGTAAGGACGGCCCATCGTACACAGGGGGGAGAACAAGAGAAGGCTATCAAAGACGTACAAGAGGGCCTTAAAATCCTAGAAGAAGAACTTAAAGGGAAGTTCTTTAATGGCGAAAAAATTGGGTTTTTCGACGTTGTTGCATGTTTAATTGCCTTTCGGCTGTCTGTGTTACGGGAGGCAGCAGGTTTAAAGTTTTATGACCCTGAAATGTTGCCTGCTCTAAGTTCGTGGGCTGAAGAATTTACAAAGGCTGAAGTGGTGAAGGAGGTTCTTCCACCCCGTGATGAGCTTCTTGCTACAATCAAAAGTCGCCGGCCCTAAGGTGTCTTCTAGTTCTGGTGATTGTTGTTGTTTGTTTTATCTAGTTAAGGAGATTGGATTTTTTTTATTTTTACCTTTTTATATCGAGCTGTGGAGATTGCTCATTTTCTTTAGATATATATCTGGCTATGGAGATTATTCTTTACTTTTTTATTGCTGCTTAAGAATATTGGATTTTATCTACTTATGGAGATTGGTCGCTTGTTTTATGTGGAGGAAAGAAGTTAAAAAATGTGGAGGCACAGGCTTTACAATGGGTTTAGCCAAACTTAAACATGCTCTCACCTGTAGTTTTTGTTGGTACGCGTGTCTATAGGGCTTTATTTATTATTTATTTATTTTATTATTTATTTCTTTATTTATTTATTTTCATTAAAATTTTTTGAAACAATTATAATAATTATTATTTATCTTTCACTTTTTTTAAAGAGAGAAAACCTATTTTCCAATAGATAATGGATGAGTCCCCTATCTCTTAGATATTTAGGGCCACTTCTCAAAGACTCCAAAAAAGAAAGCCGAACGTTGAAGAATGACCTCTTCTCATCTCTTTATAAATTAGGTTTCATGGCCTTGAAAAACAATGAGAAACAAAAAGCTTATCGTTCTGAAAAGCTTTAGCTCTTTGCGATCTACAGTCTAACAATGCTACCCAAACTCGACCAAGTCTACTTGGACTTGGCCGAGTAGCGATCTACAGTTCAACAATGCTACCCATCAACATTTTGAGACTCGGCCTGGTCTACTCGGACTCGCCTTATAGGCGATGTGAGTTTGTCCCGTGTATACTGTACATATATTTTTCGGTGGTATTGGGATGACATAGAGATGGTAGAGGTGAATAGAGTGGTCTTGAATACAATGGAGGAAGCCTGAGGATGGGGTTTCAAGGCATGAAATCGATAGATTAAGACAAAGCTATAACTTAACTTCTGATTTTGCAAGAAAAACAAGGTCACTGGAAAATATAGCGTTGGAAAAATTGTTTGCAGCAGCCAGCAGGATTCTTACAAGATGGTTGGAAAACAAACAAACCCTAGATCAGAAAACTCCTTCTCCCAAAGGAAACATTGCTTTGTCTAACCTAGCAAGATCAAACTAGTACATCAAAACCATGCTTTGATGGCACGT
The DNA here is from genome assembly GCF_000471905.2 of Amborella trichopoda. The sequence continues at coordinate 5,194,927 of NW_006499617.1, read as the reverse complement.
GAGCAAGCTGTATTTGTCAATATTTTTCTACATATAGAATTGTGTATAGGCCCCAACTTATATGGTTACAAACCATGTATGTATGAATGTACCATCTTAATTTGGTTACAAAGAAAAAGAAGGAAGATATTACGCAAGAAAGACATACAAGTTTCTATTAATACACATTGGAAATCCTCTTGTTTCATTTCTCTCTATCTCACTACCTAATAGTTAATCTCTCTCCCTTCCCCGCTGGAAAAAAAAAAAATCTCTCTCTCTCTCCATGTCTCCCTTTCCATTTTTTGAGAATTTTTTGAAAAATTTTATTTTTTATTTTGTATATTTTCAACGCATTTTCATGCTTGGTACTCATACAAGTCAACGTGGACTCTCTTGAGCTACTTGCCTCAAGCAAGGGCAAAGTCATGAGCCCGAACTGAATATTTAAACTTAGACCATAACTGTTATAATCATGTTGATTAATTTGCATTTTCTTGAGTCGACTCATAATGTTTGAGTTGAGTGATCTCTTGCTTTAAGGGCGTAAATGATAACTGGAAGGTAAATGTCCCCTGGAAATGGGAAGTAGTTCGTTATTGGGAAGAAAGAAGTTATTCAAGGAAGTTCTGAGTGTATATGTTTGATAACTTGATGGAATATTAAAGAAGTTCTAGGTACATGTGTTTGACAACATGTTGAAATATAACATCATGTTTATTTAAATATAATTAAAGTATTATATATTAAATATTATTTTTATATTAGATATAAGACAATATATAATATATAGTGTATTGGAAATATCTATTACATACATCAAATATATTATACAACAAAATATAGTACATTTTATATTATGTAATATATTATATTATATTAAACATATATATATATATATATTATAATAATATAAATTAAATATGTGGTAATAATTTAAATATGATATTTAGAACATATTATAATATATAATATAGTGTATTTTTATGTTTATTTTTTAATATATATAATAAAATATCTTAAATTACATGAATATATAATATATAAATATATATTATACATAATATAATATTAATATGGTGTATTTTATATTTATTTTATTATATAATATATAAGATATAATATATAATATATAATATATAAGATAATATATTGTACTGCATAAATGTATAATATATATAATTATATATTATATATAATATTTATACCGTAATATAATATATAACATAGTGTATTTTATATTTATTTTATTATATAACATATAATATATAATATATAATATATAATAAAATATATTATATACATCAATATACTATATATACTATATATAATATCAATATATATATGTATTATATATAATATATTATATAATGAATTATTTTATTAATATTTATTTTTATTACATAATATAATATAATATAATACAATACAAATACATATACAAATTTAAAGTAACAATATAAAAATAAAAATAAGAATATAGGCAAATTAGGGTTTGAGGAACCAAGTTCCTATCTTAAGTTCCATCATTTTAGATGGAACTTTTTTTGTTATGCACAGGGGAATAAAGAAGTTCTAGGTAGAACTTCTTCACTTTATTAGTTCCATGTATCAAGCTCGGAACTTGTACAATAATGGGGAAGTTCGTTCTTCCTCTCCTAACTTCCTATTATCAAACACGCCTTAAGTGATTTTTTTATTATTTATTTATTTACTCATTTATTCTCTCATTGTCAAATCCAAAGACTTTGGTAATTATTACTTTTACAATTGGGTCCATTGTCATTATAATTAGTGTTTCAAATACTAGATCGCCCAGGCAAATCAGCATTCCACAAATCTACTTTGGATTGGCAAACCGGTTATCCAAATTGAAGAATCAAACTAATTCTTTGGTGTCATAATAGGGTCCCAATAAAAGCTAAAAAAAAAAAAGTAGTTTTGAAAATAATAGAATAAAAAAGAATAAAAATAAACAACCGGTCATAACCGCGTGATTAGAGTTATTGGGGTGAACCGGCCTTTTGAAGATCTAGTCAGGATCAATGAATTGGTTATCTAGATGTGAGAATCTATCCAATCCTCTATTATAAGAATCATTCCCCAAAAACACTAAATAAGATTTTAAATTTTGAAAAACAAATATAATAAAAATATAAAATAGGTGAGAACTGGTGTCACTCAGGTAATTCGGATGACCTGGTTCTCCAACAACTCACCCAATTTTATGACGGAATTGGGTGTGGATCCGTCAAAATCAGATCAATTCCCTACCCAAAAACCGATCGGTCTCCATCGATTCTCGATTTGGATTAGTGAAATTTAGGATACTAGTTATACTCATGACTTTGGATTTCTACGAACAGTGGGAGGGAGAGGGATGACTGAAATTTGTTTTGTATAGAGAAAGAAGTTATTATAATTGTTCATGTGCAAAGAGATATATAGAGGAAGAAGAGAGAGAGAGATTGGTACCACTGAGTGAGAGAAAGCAGTAAGATTTGCTGTTGAGAGACACAGAGAGAGAAAAAGAGAGTGCAGAAAATTGAGATAGATAAGGGTTCGAGAAATAGATTTGGAAGTCAAGCTCCAGTTTATTCATTGGTATTCCCTGAGTAATAATTGTGCATATAAAAAAAGCAATTCAAAAGTGCACAATTCATTGACTAGGAGTTTAGGAGGAAATTGCGGTGGCAAGTAAGGCCTCACGGTGACCTTTGAAGAAGGCAACAAGCCAATCACGAGAAGGAAGGCTCTCTTTCACAACCTCAACGTTTCTGAACTCTTGAATCCAAGAATGAATAAGTGGGGTCTTCTCAGCATCATAATACTTTATATTTGCAGCTTCCCCTAGAGCTCCCATCCACCAGCCTATAAAATTTGCAACTATATCTAAAAATCCAATATTTTCTCCACTGAAAAACTTCCCCTCGATCCCTCCTTCTAGGGCTTTCAGGGCAACTTGAGCTTCTTCAAGGGCCTTCGCCTGTTGTACCCCTTGCGTGCTGTAGGCAGTCCAACAAGCAGACACAATCTGTTTGCAGAAAAGAACAAGACGCGGTTTATCAAATGGATCTCCAAGTTAATTTGGGAGGGTGGATTGGTTTAGCGTTCAACAAGTGTCACACCTTTTAAGATAGTGTCAAATCTATACATTCAATGAAAATAAAAGAGTGATTTACGTACGGATCCTAAAATATTTTCTAAAATACTAAATGTTTAATTTATAGGTGAAAATTTCAAACAAGATCAGTCTGCCCAATTTTTTATTTTTGTTAAAATTGCACGTCAGTAAGAGGACATGCTAAGATTGAGTTTTAATTTTTTATTTTTTGTTTAGTTTTTACATTAGTATCGCACTATCTTAAAGCTTGGGGCATTGCGCTACTAACTAAAAAACAAAAAGTTAAAATTTGCACCGTGGATTCCATACTCAGACCTAAAGGCAATTTTGAAAAGATAAAAAAAAAAATGGGTTGACCAACCCTTTTTGTAATTTACGCCTGGAGCAGTTCATATTTTTAAAATCATTTTAAATTCTATACATAAGTCACTCAAAACCTAAAAAGCATATATTACTACAACTTCATTTCTAGAAGAAAAGTTGCACCCAGTTGCACCCTTTTATATACTTTTTCTATTAATCAAAAGGATTGAAGAATTTTATGGTCATTCGAAGGGCCTAAAATGGTCGTTGGCCCACCGAAAAAGTGTACAAGGTGGAAATATGGGGCGACTAAATACTTTTCCCCTGGTTTCCAGGATGACAATGTTATTCATGGAAATTAATTCGCTTGTCCAAAATCTCAAAAAAAAAAAACAGAGGTACTTATGAGAGGGAAAAATTCCATCTGCAGATGGATTTAGGACATGGAAAAGTCCAAACTTGTTTTGGATGCATTGCAGCTTTCAGTCCATGCTCAAATAATAGTGCAGATCAATGATCTACAAAGAATTACAATGAATCGTAAAAAATAGAGCATAAATTGCATATTATAAAACATTCACTCTTGTAATGCTTTATAAAATAGTCAAGATCTACATAAATAAAAAATTTTCGAAAGTAGATTTTGAAAAAATAAAATGATAAAAAAGATGGAATTGCAATTTAAGATGTCTTTGAAGGTGTTACAAGCATGCATAGCCCAAAAATAAATATGTTATAGAATAAAAACAGCCCTTCATAAAACCTAATATCCATCTTTGATCTTTCTTTGTTTCACTTTTTCATTTTTATTGGCAATAGGTGTCATCGACCTCATGGTTGAGGCCTAGTCATTGAGGTTGAGGCCTAGTCATTAAGAGAAAATACTTGGTACTCATCTAATCCACAAATTCAATCTAAAGACTTGTATATCTAGATGTAGGAGTCTTTAGACCTTCAATATATCGCGCAACAATAAATTACGAATATTACCTTCTCATCGATGAATTTTGCCCAGAATCGAGCTCGAGCCCTCTCATAGGGATCTTTGGGCAAAATGGGGTTTTCCGGCCAGATTTCCTCTATATATTCTAATATCACCACCGATTCACAAATGGGTTTTTCACCATGAATGAGCACGGGGACCTTCTTTTTCACAGGGTTGGCTTCCAAGAGAAGAGGACTCTTGTTTTTGAGGTCTTCTTTTACATATTCATACTCAATTCCCTTTAGGGTGAGGGCGAGTTGTACCCTGTAAGCAAATGTGCTACCAAGAGTTCCCAACAACCTCACTCTTTGCTCTTTGGACGCCATTTTTATGCGAGTAAGCAATACTACTTTGCCCCTTTTTATAGAAACTTTGCGTGAGTAAATGGATGGTATACTCCTGCAGGAGTAGAAATTCTTTTTAGTTTTATTTTCGCTTATAATGGGAAGAAAAGACATTCCTCCTGCCCAAGAATTTGAAAAGAAGTGGTTGGTAACGTTTATTTTACCAGATTTATTATCTATCTATCTACTACTTTAGGCAAAACTTAAGGATATCATTTGGGAAAGGTTTATGTATAAGCCTAGGTTCTAAACAATCAAATTAGAGCCTACCTCAAAATTTTTATTAGAAGAAGTTGTTTTGATGTCAAAATATCTTCAAGTTAATCATCTCGTTATCAAGATGTACCGACTTCAGAAAAAAAAAATGGATTTCAAGTTTTGGAAGTAGTGCATCTTGTAACACATTTTTGGAATGTCAATATTTAAGTAATTCAAGTTTTCATATATCTGCTCGATCTACACTATTTTTCAAGCCTTAAATTTCATAATTAACGATGAAAATATATTTTAAGGCTAGTCAAAGATTTCCAGCATTGAAACAACATTTCTCGACACTATTTGAATATGAGCTCTAATTTTATTGTTTAGAGCCTTGGCTCTATACAAGCAGCCCAAATGTTTGGGGATGTGATGTATAGACCCTAACAACTAACCTATAAAATAGTATCCCGAGATTGCCCAAATAGTATCCCAAGATTTTCCAGTTTTTATGAAATTTCTATTTCTATTTTTATTTCTATTTTTATTTCTTACTCTCCCAAAACTTTCTCTGGTTTTCTGCATGTGGTTATGGATAGACCATAGTTAGCAAGTAGGGGGCTGACAATTTTTTTCTAGAAAGACGAAAATTGAATTCACCTACCCCAGTCCTTATCTTGATGAATAGAATAGATATTCGTCTTATGATTTAGAGATATATCACATTGAATATTTGAAATTTATATTTATAGGGAGGTCATATTTATACTGAGTGATATATATAGAGTGAAAGCATTACTCCTAACTACTATTAATTTTTTCTATACGGAGTGATATATTTAAAGTTTTAAATTTTCTAATATTTTAATTATATCTGATATTTTTGCTCCGATTTTTTGAGCCTAGTCCGATATATTCACGATCTCTTTACATGAAGTATTTTTGCCGATCCATATTTTTAACCTGATTTTTTTATCCAACTTTTAAAAATAAAAACGATTGGTTTCCGATTCATGGTGAGCTGATTTATTGATAATCCCTGACATGTTAACTATGATCATGACCATAGTTAGCAAATCGCCGATTAAATCGCGACTTTCTCAAAAAAATAACGCTTCTCTTAAAAATGATTTAATCTACGTCGTTTTCATTAAATCGGTAAAAATACACCATCTTTTCAGGAAGAAGTTTAAATCCCGATTCTCTCAAAATTTGAAAAAATCAGTTCAAAAAAACTTGCCTATTAATATACTCTGATTTTTTTTTTTGAAAGTTCAATATCTTTTTTCAGTTTAATGAAATTTCAATTTCTATTATCTCGAAACTTTCTCTGGTTCTCTGCGGGTGGTTAAGGGTAGACCATAGTTAGCATGGATGGGTTTGACAATTTCTATATAGAAAGATGAAAATTGAATTCACCTACACAATACTTATCTTGAAGAATAGAATGGATAATCATCTTATGATTTGGAGATATATCACATTGAATATTTGAAATTTATATTTATAGGGAGGTCATATTTTGTACTGGGTGATATATATAGAGCGAAAGCATTATTCCTCACTACTATTAATTTTTTCTATACAGTGATATATTTAGAGTTTTAAAATTTCTAATATTTTAAATATATCCAATTTTTTACTCCGATTTTTTAGCCTAGTCCGATATATTCGCGATCTCTTTACATGAAGTATTTTGCTGATTCATATTTTTCTCTATTTTTCTGTCAGACTTTTTAAAATAGAAACGATTGGTTTCCGATTTCATGGTGAGCTAAATTATTGATAATCCCTTGTCAAACTATGATCATGACCATAATTAGCAAATCGCCAATTTAATCGCGACTTTTTCAAAACAGCGGCGCTTTTTTAAAAATGATTTAATCTGTTACTTTTTCAATAGGTCGGTACAAATAAACGATCTTTTCAGAAAATAGTTTAAAACGCGACTTTTTCAAAATTTGAAAAAATCGTTTCAAAAAAACTTTTCTATTAAAATTTTCTGAAATTTTTTTTTGGAAAGCTCAATATCTTTTTCCAGTCTTATGAAACTTCTATTCCTATTTGTATTTCTATTCTCCCAAAACTTTCTCTGGTTCTCTAAGGGTGATTATGGGTAGACCATAGTTAGCAAGTATGGGGTTGACAATTTCTTTCTAGAAAGATGAAAATTGAATTCACCAACCCAATACTTATCTTGACGAATTAGAATAGATAATCATCTTATGATTTAGAGATATATCGCATTGAATATTTGAAATTTATATTTATAGGGAGTTCATATTTATACTGAGTGATATATATAGAGTGAAAGCATTACTCCTCACTACAATTAAATTTTTCTATAGTAAGAGATATATTTAGAGTTTTAAAATTTCTAATATTTTAAATATATGTGATTTTTTTACTCCAAGTTTTTGAGCCTCATCCGATATATTCGTGATCTCGTTACACGAAGTACACGAAGTATTTTTTCGATCCACTTTTTTTATCTGATTTTTTTATCCGACTTTTTAAAATAAAAACGATTAGTTTCCGATTTCATGGTGAGCTGATTTATTGATAATCCCCGACTTGCTAACCATGATTATGACCATAGTTAGCAAGTCGCCGATTTAATCGCGAGTTCTCAAAAAAGAGGCGCTTTTTTAAAAAACGATTTAATATGAGACTTTTTCAATAGATCGGTAAAAATACACCATCTTTTCAAGAAGAAGTTTAAAACCCGACTTTTTCAAAATTTGAAAAATTGTTTAAAAAAACCTTTTCTATTAATATACTCTGATTTTTTTTTTTTGGAAAGTTCAATATGTTTTTCCAGTTTTATGAAATTTCTTTTTTTTTTTATTTATATTTTCCACGAACTTTCTCTGGTTCTTTGCGGGTGGTTATGGGTAGACCATAGTTAGCAAGTATGGGGTTGACAATTTCTTTCTAGAAAGATGAAAATTGAATCCACCTACCCAATACTTATCTTGACGAATAGAATAGATAATTATCGGCAGTCATATTTATACTGAGTGATATATATAGAGCGAAAGCATTACTCCTCACTACTATTAATTTTTTCTATACTGAGTGATATATTTAGAGTTTTAAAAATTCTAATATTTTAAATATATCCGATTTTTTTACTCCGATTTTTTGAGCTTAGTCCGATGTATTCGCGATCTCGTTGCATGAATTATTTTTGCCGATCCAAATTTTTTACCTATTTTTCTATCCGAGTTTTCAAAATAAAAATGATTGGTTCTTGATTTCATGGTGAGCTGATTTATTGATAATCCCCAACTTGCTAATTATGATCATGGCCATAGTTAGCAAGTCACCGATTTAATCACGACTTTCTCAAAAAAGCAGCGCTTTTTTTAAAAATGATTTAATCTGCGTCTTTTTCAATATATCAGTAAAAATAAACAATCTTTTCAGGTAGAAGTTTAAAACACGACTTTTTCAAAATGTGAAAAAATAATTTGAAAATACCTTTCCTATTAATATACTCTTATTCTTTTTTGGTTTTTTTGAAAGTTCAATAGGTTTTTCTAGTTTTATGAAATTTATGTGTCTAATTTTTTTTTCTATTCTCCTGAAACTTTCTTTGGTTCTCTGCCGGTGGTTATGGGTAGACCATAGTTAGCAAGCATGAGGCTGAAAATTTCTTTCTAGAAAGATGACAATTAAATTTACATATCCAATACTTATCTTGACGAATAGAATAGATAATCATCATATGATTTAGAGATATTTCACATTGAATATTTGAAGGGTGGTCATATTT
>NW_006499617.1:5162976-5177460 GCF_000471905.2 Amborella trichopoda | reverse complement strand
GTATGATATTATTTTTTTTTTTTTCGTCTTTTTTCTTTTTGTATATGACATTAGTTGACAAAAGATTCTTTTTTGATGATATTATTTTTTAATTTATTTCATTTTGTTTTTTTTCGTCTTTTTTTATGACATTCAAAAGGAAAAACGCTAACATAGAGGTTCGAGGGATCTTTTGCTTAAATAGCAACATGATAAGCAAACTCCGCAGACGCCATGTTAGTTTCCTTATAATAAAACAATATATTGATATGAGGTCCAACATTGGACACTGAATTGTATTTGTCCCACATCGAATATACGTGGAAAAAAACGGTTATATAAGCACTTCCAACAACATATCTATTGAAGCATTGTTTGAGGTGAGAACCACTTGCGTTGCACGCGAGGCATTCAAGATTTTGTTGCACGTGCGGAGTTCTGTGATGTCCATCGAGCCAATTTGTGACATCATATGGGCTGTTCTGCTCTAAAATCGGGGCAAAAATCGGGTGGTTCCTCCGTACGTCTCTCTTTTACATATAAATCGATATTCTGATGTTATATTGGCGGTAATCGATATTGTGATGTTATATTGGCATATTGTGATGTTATATTGGCGGTAATCGATATTGTGATGTTATATTGGCGGTTCTGCCCACCGGTTTTACACATAAATCGATTCGAGCCTATTTGTGAAGTCATAGGGGCAGTTCTGTTCTAAAACCAGGCGGTTCTCGATACGCCTATTTTTACACATAAATCGACAATGTGACGTTATATGGGTTGTTTTGCTCTTCAGCTTTTCACATAAATCGATATTGTGACATCATATAGGCGTTTCTGCTTTAAAACTGCTCTAAAACCTGGCGGTTCCCTATGCGGCCCATTTTTACGCATAAATAGACACTGTGACGTCATATGGGCGGTTTTGCTCTAAAATCGGGCGGTTTCCGATACCACCCAGTTTTATACATAAATTGATACTCGGTTTTATGCATAAATTGACACTCGATTTTAAGGAGGTTCTACTCTAAAACCGAGCTGTTCCCAGTACCGCCCGATTTTATACATAAATTGACACTCGGTTTTATACATAAATTGACCCTCGGTTTTACACATAAATCGACACTGTGACGTCATATGGGCGGTTCTACTCTAAAACCGGGTGGTTCTTAGTACTGCCCGATTTTACACATAAATCGACACGGGGTAATCGATTCTCGTGCCGACTCGAGCGAGTCCGTCAATTTTTTAAACACTGGTTCAAACAATGGAAGGTTTCTCTTCAATCTTAAGGTATTCTTTTTTTCATCCGATAGAGAATGTAATTTTTTTTTTTTGGTTATGAACTGAGGAAAGCATATGGGTTAAGAGGTTAACTACTCTTAAATTGGGTTTTGCTGATGGAGTAAATGAACAATTTGCTTCCTGGGAAGCATGAGATCTTTTGGCCTTTTTGCATTGGGCAAGCTTTCTATACTTCCCTTCAGCATAAAACTTGCCTTTTTGCATTGGGCAAGCTTTCTATACTTCCCTTCAGCATAAAACTTATATACTTCCCCTTATCCAACTGTCCATTCTGATTAAAAGGTTAAGATTACTCCAATCACACTGTCATGCCTCTACATTATTTTATTTTTAATTTTTTTCTACAAACTTTTTTAACACCAAATTTTGTACGTCCAATCCTCTATTAAGCTCGCACTAGTGAAAAATATAAAAAAAAATATTTTTAATAATATAAAATGACCAAAATACCCCCTAAAAGATTCAAGGGGTATTTTAGTCATTATATGTTATAGAAAAATTATTTTTAATATTATTTATAAGTGTCCCTCAATGAGAAGATGGCACTAAATATTATTTATAAGTGCGCCTCAATGAGAAGATGGCACTAAATATTATTTATAAGTGCGCCCCAATGAGAAAATAAAATCATGAGTGGCTCTCTTGATCAAAATTGGACGCTGGATGGTAGAGGAAACCTAGATCCTCTATGTTACGGGAGAAGTATAAAAACCTTTACCTTTTCCATTTTTCTTCTTTTATTTCTGGATGTGGTTCACATAGAGCTGAGGCTCTAAACAATCAAATTAGAGCCCACCCTCAAATAATATCGAAAAATATGGTTTCAATATTGGAAATCATTGTGATGGTCCTAAATATATTTTCATCTTTAACCATAAGATTTAAAGCTTAAAAAATAGTTTACATTGAGCAGATCTACGAAAACTTGAAAATCTTGAAAATTGACGGTCGAAAAATGCATTACAAAATGCACTATTTTCTAACTTGAAATCCATTTTTTCTCATGTCTATCTATGCATCTTGATGTCAAGATAATTAATTTGAGGATATTTAAGCAACAAAACAACTTTTTTTAATGAAATTTTTGATATGGCGCTTTAATTTGATTGTTTAGAACCTCGGCTCTATATAAACTTTTTCATTTATTTTTATTGAGCTAGTCCATTTGCGAGACGTCTCTCCTAAAATTCTGACTTTTTTTTATTATTTTTCTTTCTTTTAATGATTTGGCAGGTACTGTTGTGGAGTTGAAAAGTCGTACAAAAACTCAACAACCCCATGGAATATTCAGTATTCTAAGGCAACTTTTGTTATTGATTAACACCACCTAAAACCTATAAAACGGGACATGACTCTCACGCATCGGCAAGGAAAACACAAGAATGGCAAATGACGATCACGTTGGCAAAATCGAACCGGAATAATTAATGAGATATGGTTTGGAAGCGGTTAAATCGGTAAATGGGTCGATTCTATCGTTCTAATCGGGCAAGTCTTAAGCGGTACAAAAAAAAAAAAAAAAAAAATCTACTAAAATATGAAAAACATATAAAGAATGATTAAAATAACATACTCAAATAAAATTGAAAATTAATGAAAAAATGGATTTGAACCCATTTTATATTTTCCAATGGGTATTTTTAAAATTTTCTAAAAAAGATGAAAAAATATAAAAGTGAGTATTAATTACCAAAACAATTTTTAATCTTTACCATAATGTAAAGAGTATTTAAAAATGCATTACAAATCAAATTTCTTATTTTTGAGAATTTATATACATTTTTTAAAATACTGGTTAATCACCCTAACCGCCCAAAACCGAAAACGGTCAGTATCAAGAGGTTATAGGTTAGATCGAGCGATTTTACGGACAATATATGGAACAACCACTTTAGTGCTAGGATGAAGCTTGCCCTAAAACCGAAGGGAGTGCAATACCAATATATAGAAGAAGACCTAAAAAACAAGAGACCCCTGCTTCTAGAGTCTGACCCTGTCCACAAGAAAATTCCTGTGCTCATACATGGAGGTAAACAGGTAGCTGAATCAGTAGTGGTTTTGGAGTACATGGATGGAACATGGCTGGAAAACCCCTCATTGCCAAAAGATGCCTATGAAAGGGCCCAAGCTCGATTTTGGGCCACGTTATTCGAAGAGAAGGTAAAGTACTTTTCTTTAAGGTAGAATTCAAATTATAGCGTAGCCAAAATGTTATATGCTCTTTTAGGAGCGTAAATTCCATTCACCCACTCTGGTAAATCTCTATCTAGGAATATTATTCAGACTCCAAATTCTTAATAATCAAGAGACCCTATCCAAATTTTGAATGGTCTAGTCTAAGTTTGTATAAACTAAAAAATGATGTGGTGCAAATACTTTGTTGGGTTATAAAATAGTACGATATAATTTTTTTTCTATCTTTTATTAATGAAAAATGGGTAGAGAGCCTTCTCTTCCATTGATTCACCTAAAAAAACTAAAAATACACATTTTTTGTTGCAATTATTCATCTGGTTGATTCCAAAGTAGGATACAAACTCTCAAATAGAAGAAGTCCTCTTATAGCCGAGAGGTAGTAAAGTTCAATGTGTTCCCATGCTCTTTGGTGTACTTTCCCCTTAAATATAGAAAAAAAAACAAAAACAACTTACGTGCTTTACCTCATGTACACTGTGGACTAGCGATCTCGACAGCTTATCGTACGCCAGGAGCGGAAAAAGAGAAGGCCATCAAAGACGCACAAGAGGGCCTCAAAACCCTAGAAGAAGTACTCAAGGGGAAGTTCTTTAATGGCTAAACAATTGGGTTTTTGGACATCTTTGCATGTACAATTGCCTTCTGGATGCCTGTGTTAGAGGAATCAGCTGGTTTCAAGGTTTTTGACCCTGAAAAGTTGCCTCGTCTTCGTTCTTGGACTGAAGAATTTACAAAGGTTCAAGTGGTGAAGGAGGCTTTTCCACCTCGTGATAAGCTTCTTGCTGCCTTCAAAGCTTACCATGACCAAATGTTTGGCCCTAAGGATTCTTCTACTAAGGGAGATTGTTGTTGTTTGCTTTATCTACATAAGGAGAAATTGTCCTTTTTCTTTTTTGTAGCTACTTAAGAAGATTGGGTTTTCTAGTTATGGAGATTGGGTGCTGTTTTTTACAAGGAAAGAAGTTAAAAAATGCGAAAGCACAGTCTTTATAACGGGTTTTAGGGTGGACTCTTGCTCTTGATACAAAGATGCTTTGGTGTATTAGCAGTGCTGAAGGGGCACTAGCCCAAACCCTGCCCATGACCCTATCCAGGTTGGGCCGGGTACCCCAGCCCCTGACCAATCCTGGACAGGTCGAGTGGCACATGACCAGGCCCATGCTTTGACCCTGTTCAGTTCGGGTTGGGTGGCACATGCTTAGGCCCAAGCCCAATCCCAGGCTTTGATCATGCCCTGATCATTATGGATGACAGGCCTAGAATATATTTTATGACCTAGATCCTTATTTTTCCGCTCCTTGCCTTGCGGTTTGGTCCATTGCTAACACTACGGTTGCTTGGGGCAAACAATGACCACATGAGACATGCAGGAAACGGATCTCGAAAATGTTCATTATCTAAGGGCTGAGGTTTGGATAAGCTGCCTGCCTTATACTATATGAGTAAAGGCGCACCACTAAATTTTGCTGGAAGATGTAGTTTTGGTCTCGAGAACTTTTAGATGGCTTGCAAGTCCATGTTTAACCCCAATTATAAAATTTAAATTTCTTAAAAACAGTATAGATCGAGCAAATCCATAACACATGAGAATCTTGAAAATAGACGGTCCATATAACTTGTTACAAGATGCACTATTTCAAGGACTTGAAATTCTTTTTCTTTTCTTTTCTTTTTTTCTTTATTTTCATACATCTTAAGGTTGAGATGATTTATTGGAAGGTGTTGAGCATTGAAATACTCTTTATCTAACGATTTCTACTCTCTCAGGAGTAGGATACACATTCACTCCCTGCGATAAAACCTTACATAGAATTAATTTTGGGGATATAACCTATTTGACCCATAAGTTAATATCAATAAAACAAAGAAAAAAACATTCTAATAATACCCTCTATGCACTTTAAAACAATATTGTTTTGAGATTGAGTAGGGACTATTTAATTTTAGATGGTAAGATCTAGAAAATTCTCTTCTTCTTTTTTTAGCCGTCCTTTTAGAATGATCATCTAGTAATTCTTAAGTAGTTCCCAAACTTTTAAGTTGAAAAAAACTTCCAAGTAGGTCTTTTGATTGAGGGACTAGAAATAAACTATGCACTTAAGGAAGCATAGTATAATTTCCCATGCTCTTTTCTACATGATTTTTGAGATGCTCTTACTTCTATAGTATAAGGTTGCAACCTTACAAAAAAAATTTCCTTAGCTAAGTTCTACAAAAATTAGAAATAATCTTCATCTATTTCAGCTTAAACATGCAATCATCATATTTCTTCTCTGGTTCTTTAATGGTAATCTAGGAAAGGATGGCTTAGCACGTTAAATACAGAAAAAGTATTTCTAGGGAAGGATGGCTTAGCACGTTAAATACAGAAAAAGTATTTGGTGAGTCATCCAATCATGTTTGAAGGGACTAGCAAGCGAAGCACATCTGAAATTTATACAATTTCCACCTCAGATTGATGCACTTGAAGTTCCAAAAACAAATGAACTTTGAATAAATGAAGTGAATTTTTGAATAAATGAAGTGAATGATCCAAAAGGATTCACAAAATAGAAGACTCAAAATTATTTTGTTCTTTTATATTCATCATTCTAGTGGTGTTGATGACAAGCTCATAAACTCTAAGATCAAAATCCATATTCAACATAGATTTGTGAAATAGTGCACTCACTGCAATAGGTTTATTGCCACATCCAAATCCAAACCCACCGTTAAACAAAGAATATGATAAAGTATCCCCCATGCTCTGCCTAGTTAAAGGGGACCTTTTGATATGCTCACGTCCTGGGTGGTCATGCCAAATCATATAATTAGAGGGTCTAGCACCCCAAAGCTAGTTTGGGATACTTTTCTTGTGAAGCAATTCTCGGACTAGTACTATCTAAGCTCAGTGACAATTACCTTGATTGAGATATTATCAATATGATTTAACAACACAAAATCATATTTGTCCTTTTAATTTATCTGGTACTTCCCAAACTTTAATACATTAAATAAAAGATATTATTGATTATGAAATATCGAAATTAATAATTACAAAATTAAATTATACTCAATAAAAACTTAAATTGTTAAAAAATTACAAAAAGCAAAGTTGACCACATTAAAAGTCCTCCCCAACATGATAGAGCAATTATAGCAGTAAGATATTAACTTTCCTACCTCGCGGGATTACAAGATATTGAGTTTCCTATTTTATGGTTTACATGAAATATGTTTCTAAAAGAACAAAGTTGTATCTCTGAAAATCTCTTGTAAACCAGAATAATCTGTATTACTGAATTACTGGTTTACCCTCTTGCCAAACCACATATTAGGTAGGTTTATGTGGACTTTACAGGCCTTAAGGGAGATTGCATAAAATATTTGAATAAATGAATCATAAACTCAGTAGGAGTGAGTTCCTCTTGTGGACCATATTAGGAAAATGTAGTTTGCCGATACTCGGACTAGGCTCGACGTGCTAGGCCAGCCGAGTTGGAAAGACCCAAAGTCGTTGGCATAAAGATATAATTGATGAGGGTTTAGTGGGTTAGTCCTTGATGAGGTCGGAGTATGCCCGGATGAGAGCCGAAGGACTGTGACCCTTATGTGTGATGAATAACCTATAGAGACAAGGCTAAAACATCATCGTTGTATCATCACATGGTATATGCATATATAGTCATATTGAGATAAATATCCACTATTGAAGGTGAAGTATGCACATATGCAAGAGATTACTCTATGCATCATAGAGTCATGGTTGCTTCATGGTCTAACGGATCATCGTTTGTATCTAGGGGAGAACCTGAAATCCATAGACTGTAATTACATCCCCTAGCCCATTGATTGACTTTGACAGTCCAATTATGAGCCCTTGCAGTTGATTGTGGGTCATAGGAACTGGTGAGTTAGTTTGAGAAAGCTGGTGTGGATCGTGATCCACATTTGAAGGTAGAGCGCTCCTGTGTCTTGATTAAATCCTACACCTATTCAAATCTGATTCTCATCAAAATTAATTTAATTTAATTAATTTTATGTTATTTTATTTTTAGAATGGTTATTTCAATTTTTATGAATCTTCTGATATTTTAATTTTGTCATTTAGATTTATAAATCAAGATAAATTCATTTTCTAAAGTCTTAAATAAATTAAAAAGATTTCAATCCCAAAAAAACAAATTTTATTATTTCTAAAAATATGTAGGACCTACCATTATACATAGGAGCCCATTCAAATAGTTTTATTGGATTGGGTGGGGCCCATGGCAGGCCACAATGGGTGGCATGCCCCCCCCAATGAAGAGTTGTCTTCTTACCAAAAATTGTGAGAAGCATCTCATGCTAGTTGGCTTTCCTTTTGTGGAGAGAAGCCTACTTGCATTAAAGGAATCAAATATGTGGTTTAGAAAATCTTGAAAATCAAGAAGGTCTGATTGAGAAATAAAGAATGAATATTTACTAGTAGAGAAATTAAAGAAATGTTTTTCTTATTTAACCTATTTGATGGGAATAGGCTTAAGAATGAGAGGATAAGGTTCTAGCACCTTCCTTAGCATCTTGATGGAGGATCTAAGTAATGAATAACTCATATCTCTCACCCCACAAGTCTCCCTCTATCAGCGATCAAGATTTGATTCTACGATTTATGGCAAACCCTAATGAATAAAAAATATATAAAAATGATCATTTTCCCTCTCAAAATCTCTATACCCCTTCTTCTCTCTTCTCTCTCTAAAGTTACTCTTTCTCTCTCTCAAAGTTCTCTAAGAGGCATGCCCCTCTCTAGGTTAGCTCTCTCTCTCGCAAGACAACCTAAGGGCCATGCCCCACCATAGCCTATCTATTTCTCTCAACCCTAAGGGGGCCAAGCCCCAACCTACTATCTCCATCTTTCTCTATTTGGGTTTCAAAGGGGCGCATCTAGGCTAGGTTATCTTTTGGGGGTGGCTAAGAGAAACACATCCCTAGCTAAGTAGATATTTCTCTCATTAGAATTTCTATCTCTCATCTCTCAAAGGTTCATGAATAAGGGTTAAAACTAGACTATGGCATTGAGGCTGTAGTTGGGTGGTTCTAGATCAAGATCCATGTGCATTGATTGGGTTTTACCAAAAAAAGGAGAAATCAAGAGACTGATCAAAGATCTTGAGTACTATTGGAAGGGCGAGATTTGGCTTGAGGTGTACTAATCCTAGTTGAGGTAATCTCTGGCGATTTTACTTCTTTAAAGTTTTCTTTATATTATGTTCTTCATTTCGCATAAAACAAAGAGTTTAAGTTTGTTATTATTGTGTAAAAGCTTTGTTTTAGATGGTATTAAGTAATATCCCATTTTTCCTTTGTTTATTTTTTTCAAGTGAAAAAGAAAATTTTAAAATATATACATCTTGCATTATCACATAGTCCATCTTTCATTGGTATCAGAACTTGGATTCTTGCTACATCTAGGTTTTTGTTTTTTTTTTTCTATTTTTTGAGTCCTAGATTAATTTTTGGGAAAGAGATAGATGGCCGCATGCACTATGAGTTCCTTTAAACTGAAAGTTTTAATGGAACCAACTATTCCTCATGGAAGCGAAAGTAGTATATGTGCCCTACGAGATGGGGTTAGATGAGATTTTGACAATGCATCGCCCTCTTCGTCCAACAAGTGATTCATCCCAAGATACTAACGATGAATCCGCTACTTGGAAGGGCAAAAATATGCGAGCTAGGCATATCTTGCTTTGTGTGATGGATGACTCATATGCATCCGAATGTGAGTCAATTAGCACGGCTAAAGGGATGCATGTGAGACTTAAAAAGGAGTATGCAGATCCGTCCATTATGAAAAAATTTATTGCCATGAAAAAATACATTGAGCATAAGATGAATGAGGGCACAAATATGTTGGATCATGTGCATACCTTTCATGTACTTCTTCGTGATGTGCAAGATACCGACATGCTACCCAAAGAACCCATGTAAATGGTTCATCTTATGAACTCACTTCCCAACTCTGAGGACACCTTTACATGTCCCTCTCGACAAGACAAAAGGCTCCTTAACTTGAGGAGCTAATCACCCTTCTCAAGGGTGAAGAAGAAGGAAGGAATAATTAAACCCTTCTTTAAGCCTTTTAAGGGAAGGGAAAGAACGTCTATACAAAGAAGAGATGAAATAAGGAGAGTGCATATAAAGGGAAAAGAGAGACTAAAGCTCATTTTGTTTGCAAAAAGGTTGTTCATATAGCAAGAGATTCTAGGTCAAATAAGAATTTTGGGACCAAGAAGGAACTTGCTTGTGTGATCTTCAAAACTTTGCTAGCCAACCTCTAGGGTGTATTTTGGTGTCTTGACTCAGGAGCTACGGCTCACATGGCAAACACAAAAGATGGGTTATGATCTTTCACTCCCATGGGGCCGGGTGAGCAGCATATCTTTATCAAAGGAAATCAAAAGATAGATGTGTTAAGGGTTGGAGACTACACTCTTGTAATGAAGGATGGGAAATCTTTGATTCTAAAACAAACATTATATGCACCGGATATGAGGAAGTACTTGATTTCGGTTCCTAAGATGGCCAAATCCGGTTTTGTCACTACCTTCATTGGTGATAAGTTCATAGTGAAAAAATTGGAATGATGTTGTGATGACCGGTTAGCCTGTGGACGGTCTTTACTTAATTAAAATAAATGAAGTGATTGCTTATATCTCGTCTTCAAATACTTTGGATGCTTATTTGTGGCGTTTGTGTTTAGGGCACATAGGGTTTAATAGAATGGAAAGACTAAGAAAAGATGAGATCCTTCAAAATTATAAAGGAGATTTATCTAAAGTATGCTAATCATGTGTGTAAAGAAAATTAATAAGGAAAAGCTACACCGGGGCACAAAGAACTATTAATGTATTAAAAATCATACATAGCAACATATACCGTCTAATGAATGTGGCTACCAAAAGCCGCAAAGGATACTTCATCACTTTTATTAATGACCACTTGCAATATGACCATATGTATCTAATGCACACTAAATCCGAGGCCTTAGAAAAATCAAGATTCTCAAAGCAGAGGTAGAAAACCAAACCAACTTGAAAATCAAAGTGCTTAAAATCGATGGAAGCTACGAGTACTGTTATGAACTCTTTAAGGACTTGTGTGTAGAGCATAAAATTATCCATCAATATATTATACCTTACACATCAAAACAAATTGGAGTTGCCAAGAGATGAAATAAGACCTCCGTAGAGATGGTAAGAAGTATGATGGGGCAAAAGTTATCCCTAGTCTTTTAGGGAGAAGCAGTATTAACAGCCGGTTGCATTATAAATAGGACTCCCACCAAAGTTACCCCTCTTGCTCCTCCCGAAATATTCATTGGTCGTACTTTATCCCACGATCACCTCAAAGTATGAGGTTGCTCGGCCCATGTACTCATCCCATACCAAAACTGAATAAAGCTAGATCCCAAAACTGTCAAAACTATATTCATTGGCTACCCTGACCATGTTAAGGGGTATCAATTCTATAACCTTGAAAATGGAGCGGTTATTGAAAGTTGAGATGCCCACTTCTTTGAGAATGAATTCTTTGAAGCAAAAATTAGTCGTAAGAACAACGATCTCCATGAACTGGCAAGTGACAAGGCTGAGAATCGAGAACCTGAACCTGAACTCCAATCTCAACTTGAACCCGAAATTGAAACCAAACTAAGGAAAAGTAATTGAATTAACCAACCTGGGGGAGCACTATGATAGGATTGGGGATGAACCAGATAGCGAACCTAAAACCTACCGTGAAGCCATAACCTGTTCTAAAAAGAGCTATTGGGTAGAAGACATGAAAGATAAATACTCCTCCATAAACCAAAATCATGTTTGGGAACTAGTACCACTACCTCCTAAATGAAAGGCCATTGGGTGCAAATGGATTTTTAAGAAGAAGCTTAACTCAAAAGGGAAACTAAAAAAATACAAGGCTAGGCTAGTAGTCAAGGGATTCACCCAAAAGATAGGGATAGACTATGATGAAACATTTTCTCTTGTTGCCAAAATGCAATCCATTATAATCCTTATAGCCATAGAAGTCTATTTTAACTTTGAAATCCATCAAATGGATGTTAAAACTGCCTTTCTAAATAGGGACTTAGAAGATGAAATTTATATGAACCAACTTGATGGTTTTGAAGAAAAATAGAAAGTAAATCTTGTGTGCAAACTTAACAAATCCCTCTATGGCTTAAAACAAGCATCGCATTAGTGATACATTCAATTCCAAGAGACTCTGTCTTTGGCAGGTTTTGCCTCTAACAAAAAAGACTACTGTATCTATAAAAATGTCCATGGGAGTGATGTCGTATTCATCTCTTTATATGTGGATGATATGCTAATCATTAGTAACTCAATAAACTTCATGTTGGAAACTACGAAATTCCGTGCACAATATTTTAATATGAAGGATCTTGAAGAAGCTTCAAATGTGTTGAGCATAAATATTATAAAAAGCTAGAATGAGAGAACCATTCAACTTTCCCAAGAAACCTACTGCAAAAAGGTATTGAAAAAGTTTGATATGGATAAATGTACGCCCATGTCAACCCCGATCGACAAGAGGACCAAGCTTAGTAACAAGATTTGCCCTAGTGACGACGACATAGAAGAAAAGAGAATAATGGAGAGAGTCACACATAGAAGTTCAGTGGAATCTCTTACGTTTGTAATGACGAGAACAAGACCTGATTTATCTTTCGTCATGAGCATGGTTAACCGGTTCTAATGTAATCATGGATTAGATCATTGGAAAGAGGTTAAGAGAATCTTGAGATATTTGAAAGGGACTGTGAACTATGCACTTACATATGAAGGAGGAACGGAAATAGCTCTGGCTTGATATTCCGATGCGAGTTACCAAGGAGATCTGGGTAATATGAAGTCTACATTCGGATATGTGTTTATGCTTGGGGGAGGAACTGTTTCTTAGAAGTCGAAGGAACAGGATGTGGTGACATTGTCCACAATGAAATTAAAATATGTGGTAAGTTGCTTAGAAGCCAAGGAGGCATTATGGATTAAGAAATATATTAATCAACTCAACTTTCAGCTAATCCAGTGTGGGGCCATGAGACTCTTCTGCGAAAACATCGCCGCTACATGTTTATCAAAAGAACTCTGATTCCATAAGAAGTCCAAGCATATAAAGACCTTCTTTTATTATATGTGTAATAAGGTGCAGTGTAGAGAGATCGACATCAACTACATACCTACAGAAATGATGATAGCTGATCTACTCACAGAAGGGCTGGCTCCTAAGTAAGAGAGATGAGAATGACATAAAATAAGGAAGAGAGATTGTAAGGCCTCCAAAGTCCAAGTGGAAGATGTTGGGTTTATGTGGCCTTTAAAAGCCTTAAGAGATATTGTATAAAACATTTGAATTTAAATAAATCATAAACTCAGTGGAAGTGTGGTCCTCTTGTGGACGATATTAGGCAAATACAATTTGTAGATACTCTGACTAGGCTCGACATACTAGGCCAGCCAAGTTGGAAAAACCCAAGGTACCTGGGTATAGAGATATAACCGATGAGAGTTTAGTGGGCTAGCCCTTGATGAGGTTGGAGTATACCCAGATGAGAGCTGAGGGACTGTATGACCCTTGTGTGTGATGAATATTATATAGAGACAAGGTTAAAACCTAATCATTATATCATCATATGGTATGTACACATATAGCCGTATTGAGATAGAAATCCACCATTGAAAATGAAGCATGTACATGTACGAAAAATTACCCCTATGTACTAAATTATCATGATTGCATCATGCTCTAGCGAATCATGGTTTGTCTCTAGAGAAGAACCTGAAATCCACAGACTGAGATTACACACCTAACCCATTGATTGCCTTTGGTACTCCAATCATGAGTCACTGCAGTGGCCTATGGGTCATGGGATTTGCTAAGTCAGTTTGAAAAATCTAGTGAGGGCTGTGATCCACAGTTGAAAGTATAGTGCTCATGTGCGTTGATTAAATCCTAGACTTAGTCGGAATCGATTCCCATCAAAATTAATTTAATTTAATTAATTTTATATTATTTGATTTTTTTAGGGTGTTTATTTGAATTTTTATAAATCTTATGATATTTTAATTTTGTCATATGGATTTATAAATAAAGAGAAATTCATTTTCTAAAGTCTTGAATAAATTAAGAATATTTAAATCCTAAAAATTCAAATTTTATTATTTCTAATAATATGTGGGACCTATGATTATACCTGGGGGGCCATTTAAATAGCTTTATTGGATTGGGTGGGGCCCATGGGAGGCCATAATGGGTGGCACGCCTCACCCATGAAGAGTTGTCTTCTTACTAAAAATGATGAGAAGCATCTTATGCTAGTTGGCTTTCCTTTTGTGGAGAGAAACCTACCTGTATTAAAGGAATGAAATATATGGTTTTAGAAAATCTTGAGAATCAAGAAGTCTTGATTGAGAAATAGGAAATGAATATTTACTAATAGAGAAAGTAAAGAAATATTTTTTTATTTAATGGGAGTAAGTTTAGGAAGTGGAGAATAAGGTTCTAGCATCTTTCTTAGTATTTTGATGGTAGATCTTAAGAATAGATGACTCATATCTCTCACCAACAAGTCTCCCCAGATTGACGGTCAAAATTTGCTCTTACCATTCATCCCAAATCTTAATACCTAAAAAATATATAAATATGATCATTCACCCTCTCAAGATCTCTACATTGACTGTCAAAATTTGCTCTTACCATTCATCCCAAATCCTAATACCTAAAAAATATATAAATATGATCATTCACCCTCTCAAGATCTCTACACCTATTTTTCTCTCTTCTATCTCTAAAATTATTATCTCTTATTCAAAGCTCGCTAAGGGGCATGCCCCACTCTAGGTTAGCTCTTTCTCTCTCAAGACAAACTAAGAGGCACGCCCAACATAGCCTACCTCTCTTTCTGAACCCTCAAGGGGCTACGCCCCAACCTACTATCTCCATCTTTCTCTATTTGGG
>NW_006499617.1:5125524-5152046 GCF_000471905.2 Amborella trichopoda | reverse complement strand
GTCACCTTGATCAACGGTCCATATTCAATTGCAAGAAATATGCAAACTATGAGAAACCCTAAAGAAACTCTAGACTTAAATTTCACTATAAATAGGGGTGCTCTCCCCCACCTCTACACACCTCTCTCTCTCCCATAAACTCTCTCTTTCTCCTCCTTAGGGGCCACGCCCCTCTCTCTCCTCTCAGATTTTCTCTCTCTAACTTTCTCTCTCTAAAAGTTTCATAGGGGGCACGCCCCAACCCTAAATCTACTACTCTCTCTCTCTTAACCTAAAGATACTAAGGGTTTGGGAAATCAAGGTTAAAGCTTTAGTTAATTTTGAGGTTAGAGGGTTTTGTAGAGATTTAAGGGTGGTTACTTAGTTTGGCCGAAATTCGCTTTTCCGGTTTGAGATTGAAGCTAGACCGTTGATCCCACATCATTAGATGTGGTGACTCGATGTGGGGTTTAATAAGCCCGGTTGAGGTAATCTCGGCGTCTTCTCTTTTACTTACTTGCTTTCTTTTATTTTTATATTCTCAAGCATAGTATTAGGTTGAATAAATAGCATCAAGTGGTAGAGTTTTATTTTATTATTGTGCTGTTTTATTTTGGAATATTTATTGATAAGACTATCTGTAAGTGATCTTTTTGCCAAAATAAAAAGGGGTAATTATTATCATTAAAAAATAAAAAAAATAAAAAAATAGTATTCTTTGGTAAAATATCACATAAGTCTTTCTTTCATCGATAGCAGAGCTAGTTTTACTTGATTGAGTCTTTTCATATTTTTCTTTGCTTGAGAATAGAAAGGTATGGCGGCTAGTACTTTCATCTCAGAGATTTTGAAAGCTGAAAAATTTGATGGGACCAACTTTGCTTCATGAAAAAGAAAAATAAAATTTGTGTTTTATGAGGAAAACTTGCATGAGGTACTCTTTGAGGACTGACTTCGTCATTCAACTGACGACTCATCTCAAGAAATCAAAGATAAGTATGCCAATTGGAAGAGGAGGAATCTGAGATGCAAACACATTCTTTTGTTTGTCGTGACCGACTCTTATGCTTCTGTGTATGAGTTAATCTATGCTGCAAGTGAGATTTTTGATAAACTTGAGAGAGAGTATACTGAACCCTCTCTTATGAAGCAAATCATAGCTATGAGAAGGTATAATGAATTAAAGATGGCAGAACGTACCAAGTTTGCAGATCATGTGCATGTGTTTCGTGAGCTAGTTAAAGAGCGAGAAGACACAGGCATGAAACCTAATGCACCTATGCAAGTGATTCATCTTATGAATTCACTTCTTAATTCATGGGAGACCTTCATATCTTCCATCTTAGCCGGAAGGAAAGCAGCAAAATTAGAGGACCTCATCACCACAATCAAAGCAGACGAGGAGAAGAAAAATTCAAGGCAACTACTGACAACAACTTCAAGGGAAGCCGTGCATATGGTAAAATCTCCACTTTATTTTAAATTTAGGAAGGGAAAGGGAAGAAATAATTTTGAAAAGAAAAGAGATTTCAAAAGGAGAAATTTTGGAAATAAGGGAGCAAAGAGAGAGACTCAAACTTGCTTTATTTACAGGAAGGTGGGCCACATAGCTAATAATTGTAGGTTTAACAAATCTGGAGGGGCCAACAAGGAATTGACATGTGTGTTTTTTCGAGTCTATGCTGACTGACTCCAAGGGAACCTCTTAGTGTCTTAACTCGGATGCTACGGCCAATGTCACAAACACCAAGATGGTTTCCATTCTTTTACTCCCATGAAGCCAGGACAACAACATATTTACATTGGAGGAAGTCAGAAGACTGATGTTCTTGGAGTTGGAGATTTTGAGCTGAAACTAAAGAGTGAGACCACCTTGATCTTAAAGCAAGCACTTTATGTTCTTGATATGAGGAAGTGCTTGGTTTTAGTCCTTAAGATGTTTATGGATGGATTTATAACCACTTTCATTAGGGAGAAAGTGGTGGTCAAAAAGGGGAAAGATGTGATCATGACTGGACGACTTGTAGATGGGCTATTTACTATTGTAATAAAAGAGAATATTTCTTATGTCTCGTGCCCTAATGAATTAGATGCTACCCTATGGCATATGAGGTTAAGACACATTAATATCAAACGAATGCAAAGATTAAAAAGGGACGAGATTCTTCAAAATTATAAGGGAGATTTATCGAAAGTGTGCGACTCTTGTGTGCAAGGAAAACTAGTAAGAAAAAATACCACCAAGGCAAAAAGAGCTATTAGCGTATTGGAAATCATTCATAGTGACATATGTGGACCTATGAATGTAACCACCAAAAGTGGAAAAAGATATTTTATCTCTTTTATAGATGACCACTCGCGATATGGTCATGTGTACCTTATTCATGTAAAATCAGAAGCCCTAGAAAAATTTAAAGAATATAAGGCATAGGTAGAGAATCAAACCAACCTGAAAATTAAAATCCTTAGAATCGATAAAGGGGGAGAATATTCATCTGACCTTTTCAAAGAATTGTGCGTTGAAAATGGGATCATCCATTAGTACACCATGCCTTATACTCTTGAACAAAATGGTGTAGCTGAGAGAAGGAATAAGACTTTAGTGGAAATGGTAAGGAGTATGATGGGGCATGCAAATCTATCCTTGGAGTTTTGGGGAGAAGCCGTATTAACGGCATGTTACATCATTAACCTGACTCCCACAAAAGCTGCCCCACTTACTCCTCACGAAATTTTTACAGGTCGTACTCCCTCTCTTGAATACCTGAGAGTTTGGGGTTGCTCAGCCCATGTCCTTATCCCACATCAAAATAGAACCAAATTGCAACCCAAAACTGTCAAAACCATTTTCATTGGTTTCCTAAAGCATGGTAAGGGGAATCAATTCTACAACCTTGAAACATGTGCGGTTATTGAAAGCCGCGATGCTTACTTCTTTGAGGAAGAGTTCCTTGAAGCAAGGTGAGTAAAAAATAAGCCAACTTTTATAAGGAGTCCAAGAACAATGATGTAGTTCGAGACCCTGAACCTGAAACTTCTAAACCAATCCAACTGATCCTGAACTCCATAAAGAAAGTGAACATTTACCTAAATTAAGACGAAGTAACCGAGTCAGTAGACTACCTCACCTAGAATAATTTGTCTACCTTGGTGAACATTTTGATAAAGTTTGAGAAGATCCATATTCTAAACCTAAAACTCACGGTGAAGCCTTGACCTGTCCTGAAAGGGAATAATGGGTAGAAGCCATGAACGATGAGTATGCTTCCATTAAACAAAACCATGTATGGGAATTAGTACCTCTACTTTAAAAGTGTAAGGCCATTGGTTGTAAGTGGATTTTCAAGAAAAAATTGAACTTTGAAGGGAAAATAGAAAAATACAAGGCTAGGTTGGTTGCAAAGGGTTTCACCCAGAAAGAAGGGATAGTTTATGAGGAAACTGGATAGTTTATGAGGAAACTTTTTTCCCTGTTGCCAAATTCCCATCCATCCGAATCCATTATAGTTATATCTGCCCATTTTGACTTTGAGGTTCATCAAATGGATGTCAAAACAACCTTTCTAAATGGGGATTTAGAAAAAGAAATTTACATGATCCAACCTGAGGGATTTGAGAAGAAAGGGAAAGAGAACCTAGTGTGGAAACTTAATAAAGATGGCCTAAAACAAGCACCGTGACAGTAGTACATAAAATTCCAAGAGACCCTTGCTCTTGCAGGGTTCTCTACAAATAATGAGGATAATTATATATATCAAAAAGTTAGTGAGAGTGATGTGGTCTTTATGTCGTTATATATGGACGATATGTTAATTGTTAGTAGCTCAATTGCCTTAGTAGTAGAGACGAAAAATTTCCTCGCACAACACTTCGATATGAAGGATCTTGAAAAAACTTCATATGTGTTGGGCACTAAGATAATAAGAAACAAGAAGAAAAAGACTATCCAACTTTCCCAGGCAACCTACTGTAAGAGGATACTGGAAAAGTTTGATATGAGTATGTGTAAGCCTGTGTCTACCGTAATTGACAAAAAGACAAAGCTTATTAACAAGATGTGTCATACTGAAGACGTGGATATAAGAGCTATGGAGAGAGTGTCATATAGAAGCGCAATTGGGTCCCTTATGTATGCCATGACGAGAACAAGGCCTGACTTGTCCTTCATCATGAGTCTGGTGAGCCGTTTCCAAATTAATCCATGAGAGGAGCATTGGAAAGGTGTAAAAAGAATTCTCAGATATTTAAAGGGAACCATGAACTATGCTCTCACATATAAGGGATGAACTGAAATAACAATAGAGAGATATTCAGATGCAAGCTATCTCGCAGATTTAGATGATGCGTAGTCTACATCTGGGTATGTGTTTATGTTTGGAGGGAGTGCGGTTTCTTGGAAATCAAATAAACAAGATATTGTAGCCTTGTCCACCATGGAATCCGAGTATGTGGCATGCTATCTAGCAGCCAAGGAGGTTGTGTGGATTAAAAAGTTTCTTAATCAACTTAATTTTCATCCTGTACGTTGTGAGGTAGTGAGAATTTTCTGCAACAACACTGCGGCTATTTGTGTCTTTAAGGAGCCTCAGTTTCACAAGAACTCCAAGCATATGAAACGTTATTTTTATCATCTGAGAAATGAGATGAGATTGAAAGAAATCGAGATCCGTTACATCTCTACAGATTTGATGATTGTAGACCCTCTGACTGAGGGAGTTGTCCCTAATATTTTTGTAAGACATATGAGAGCGATGGGGATGAGAGAAAGTGAGGAAGAGAGAATCCAAGGCCTTCAAAGGCCAAGTGAGAGATGTTGGGTTTATGTGGCCTTTAAAGGCCTAATGAACGTGTATTGAAATACTTTTATTATAGTGAAACATAAACTTAGTGGGAGTGTGGTCCTTCGAGGACCATACTAAACGAATGATGTTTGCTTATACAGAACTGTGCTTATCAATCTAGGCCAGTCGTTTGGAAAACTCAAGGTACCTAGGCATAAAGAATTAACCGAGGAGGGTTTTGGGTTAGACCTTGATGAGGTCAGAGCTTAGCCTAGATGAGTGAGCCAAGGGATTGTGTGACCCTTGTGTGTGGTGGTAGGCCTACTGAGACAGGGGACAAAACCTCATCCATGTTCTATCACATAGCATGCATATCAATAGATCGTTCGGGAAAGCCATATATCTACTTTTGGGTGAAGCGTATACATGTGCGAGAGATACCCCTATGCGCCATAGAATTCTGGTCACATCAGATCGTGGAGACCTTGACTCGTCTTTGGGGGAGGACTTGTAATCCACAGACTGGGATTGCGACCCCTTGATTCATCGTCCTGACTTTGGTGACTCGCTAATGAGCCTCTGCATGGACTGTGGGTCATGGGAAACACTGGATCAATTCGATAAAGCTAATGTGGTCTGTAGTCTATAGTTGAAGGTGGAGTTCCCCATTATTATAGTTTGAATTCCTAAAACCATATGAATCATTTTCCCATCATATTAATTTAATTGTGTTCATTTTATTATTGAAATGATTTTAGTTTTATTATTTGACTTTTTATGAATCTCTCAATATTTTATGTATGCTTGTTGGGCTTATAAAAATACAGTTATTGATTTTACAAAATTGTAAAAATTCAAATATATATTAAATTTTTTTTTATAAAATTCCATGGGGGCCCATAGTGCACATGGGCCCACCGTGTGGCATGTGGGTGGGGCCCACATGTGCCACATAGGGGTGGCAAGCCCCACCCCTTTGGTTTCTTTTTTTTGATAGCTTTGTGTTTAAGTTATTTAAATATGGAAAGTGTATCTTATGACATATGGTCAATTTGTAATATAGTAAATATTGACCATATCTTATCTATTTAAGATAGTAAATGTTAACTTGATATATTCTTATGGAATATATGAGATGGATAATGCAATTTTATGGAATGCATGATCTCTTTAATGGATTTAATTTATTTAAATATATTGATGGGAAAATGGTTTAAAGAAAGGGAGATAATGGTTCATGCACCTTTCATAATGTTGATGGCCCATCTATAGAATGGATGGCTCAGATCTCTCACCCCACGAATCACCTTGATCAACGATCCATATTCAATCTAAAAAAAAGGGCAAACTATGAGAAATCCTAAAGAAACCCTAGACCTAATTTTCACTATAAATAGGGGTGCTCTCCCCCCATCTCTACACACCTCTCTCTCCCATAAACTCTCTCTCTCTCCTCCCTAGGGGCCACGTCCCTCTCTCTCTCCTCCTAGATTTTTTCTCTCTAACTTTCTCTCTCTAAAAGTTTCATAGGGGCACGCCCCAACCCTAATTCTACTATTCTCTCTCTCTCTTGACCTAAAGATACTAAGGGTTTGGGAAATCAGGGTTAAAGCTTTAGTTAATTTTGAGGTTAGGGTTTTGTAGAAATTTAAGGGTGGTTACCTAGTTTGGCCGAAATTAGTTTTCCCGGTTTGAGATTGAAGTTAGACCGCTGATCCCACGCTATTGGATGTGGTGACTCGGTGTGGAGTGTAATAAGCCCGGTTGAGGTAATCTTCGGCATCTTCTTTTTAACTTACTTGCTCTCTTTTATTTTTATATTCTCAAGTATAATATTTGGTTGAATAAATGGTATCAAGTGGTTGATTTTTATTTTATTGTTGTGTTGTTTTATATTCTATCTTTTTATGCGAGTTAGCATAGTATTAGGTTGAATAAAAAAAAAATATTCTCGAGCATAGTTTAACTTACTTCTAGAAACTTCTAGTTGTGCTTGTGCCTTCTTTTTAAAAGAAAATGTTGATTGAAAATTCATTAACCAGAATACCTCTAGTTTTGCCTCCCATTTCCTACGGCCTTTGAAGTCAATCCTTGACCTTTTCATTTATGACCATGTGTAACAGTCTTTCTTTTTTATTTTGAGAGCATATACTATGCTCCCTCAGGAGCACATTATATATTTACTCTCTCTGGCAAAATACTTGAGAGATTTTTTATGATTTGAAATTTTGGAATTTAGATTCCATCTAATTATAATAAGATGATAAAAATAAGATTTCCAATTCTTGAACATCTAGATCAATCCCTCCAAAAATTGGATGGCTCCAACGCGATCTTGGGATGCCATTTTTTAGGCACATAGAGAGTGAGTTAAATTATTTTTCCTTTGAGCTCTGTTGCTTGGTTCTATAGATCACATCCCAATATTTGAAATCTAAATGATATCCACAGTACAAATCTTCCCAAGGGAATAAATAGATAGCATACTCATGCAAGGGTAGGAAATCATTTGGGTTTTATTTTTCTTATAGTTTGAAATGGAGGTTATTAGTAATGTTTATTTTACCCAAAACATTTACTACTCTTGTAGGATTATATTGTCTATCTACTACTTCAGGTAAAACTTCAACTAGTGATATATGCATATGATAGAAAAAGATTTAAAGTCAAAAGAGATGTATACATATAAAAAAAAATTAAAGTCTTTGTAGGAGTATATTGTCTATCTACTACTTCAGGTAAAACTTCCACTAGTGATATATGCATATGATAGAAAGAGATGTATACATATAAAAAAGAAATTTTAAGTCTTTGTAGGAGTATATTGTCTATCTACTACTTCAGGTAAAACTTCCACTAGTGATATATGCGAAAAAGATTTAAAGTCAAAAGAGATATATACATGTAAAAAAAAAATTTAAAGACTTTATCGGAGTATATTGTCTATCTACTACTTCTGATAAAACTTCCACTAGTGATATATGCATATGATAGAAAAAGATTTAAAGTCAAAAGAGATGTATACATATTCAAAAGAAAATTAAGTAATAAAAGTAGAGTATCTTGTAACGCATTATCTATAATTTCTAATTAAGATTTCTCATTATATCTCTCTCTCAATTTCTTGGTCTATAAGCTTAAGACCAGAAAGCCATATCTCTCACTCTCCATTTTTTGGTCTATAAGCTAAAGACCAGAAGGACATTATTTTATTGTTGTTCTGTATTCGACAAAAGAGTAGGTAACATGAGTCTTGAGGACGTTACAGTGCTCAACCGTTTATTTTCAAGATTTTGTAAAAAGTTATTTGGACCGTTTATTTTCATAATTTTCAAGTATTTATAAATTGCTCATTTGTACTTCTTTTTAAAAAATTTAAATTCATAACTATGGATAAATATATATTTTCAGGCTTTAGATGAAAATTGTAATATTTTCAATGAAAAATGATGCAATATATTTTACTTATTTTATATTTTATGAAATTTTTATTTAACTGTTACCCAACTTTTTAAGGGAAAATATCTTCATACATTTTATATTTATGTTTTATTTCACAATAGACTCAAGGTTTTAAAAGATATTTTCGAACACAACAATTTGTAGATTTTATTTCTTCTAACCCCCTCAACTAATTTAAATTTATTTTTTGAGGCCAGACAAATCTAAAAAGACATGCCTTTTCTAAAAGTCATCCTCCCGAACTTCTAGAGAAAAAGAGAAGGGCTTCATAGAGGTGAGAGGTTATCGGGAGGAGAGAGAGAGAGGTGATTGAAAAAATACCGGAGGACAGAGAGAGTGAATGTAGGAAGAGAGAAGTTTGTGGTATATAAGTGAAGAGAGAAAAAGAATTGGGTTTAGAAAGAACATGTCTTTCTCACATTTGTTTTGTTTAAAAATATGTTTAAAGTGGTGAGGGGGTTAGAAGATATCTTTTGAAACTTTGAGTTTATCAAGAATGAAACCTTAAAATAAAAAATATTGAGATATTTTCCTATTTTTTAATTCTATCTTTTAAATTCCTCCTATTCTTCAAATCGGAAATAAACTTCCATATTAGATTTTGAGATTCGTACCCATCTTAATTAGAGTATTTTTTGTATTTATTTTGATGGAGCCCTATGTTAATACTTGATGGGAATTTTAAATTTTCATTAATGATGGACTTTGCTTAATGTCTTAACTCTTAACAAATAACTTTCTTTCTTTTAAATAGGATATGGAGTGGAAAATGGTATTTAATGGGAAGTCCAATTTTTAGCCATGATAGACTTAAGAGAAAGCTTTCTACAGGCCACTAGGTATAGGAAATTTATATACGCCACTCTCTCCTAGACATTGCATTTAGATAAATGGCTTGGTTACCTTCAGCCATACTGTGACAAATGATCCTTGACCATCCATCTAGATTTGATGGCTCAAGATATTTAATTTATAACTTTTTTGTACAAATCCAATGAATATGAATTTTAGTATGTATGA
The DNA here is from genome assembly GCF_000471905.2 of Amborella trichopoda. Next base: position 5,142,804 of record NW_006499617.1, on the reverse strand, counting down.
TCATCGCAAAGTGGCGCACCTAAAAAAGTACTAAGAAAATATTTTTGATAACTAAAATGATCAAACTGTTCCTAAAAGGTTTAGGGATATTTTCACAGGTGCAAGCCAATCAGAAGATTGGAGGCCCAAAATTTGGAGTCAGTATATTTTGCAGGAAAAAATATACAACAGTGTTTAAACGAGATATTGGTCATCTCGATCGTCCATTCAAATTAGATGACCGAGAGAGGGGTGGCCTATATAATTCCCTTTACCTAGTGGCATATGGAAACATAGAAAGCTTCTTGAAAGTATTTAGAAAATAGAAAGCTCTCCATGTACTTAATGGAAAGCGGCTTGAAAGCCTTTAGAACGAGTTTTAATGAGAAAGATTGGACCGCAACAGACTTCATGCACCCAAGGGAGGACACTATCCATATAATCCCTCAGGCAAAACCTAATCTAGGTGTATTTTTTGGATCCCAAATTTTGGGGATGTAACATGTTCATCCCATATGCTATACATCAAAACTACATTCTCTAAATAAGTTTACAGTATGAAGGGTGAGATCTAAATATTAGAAAACACAGAATTCAAATTCTTTTTGTTTGAATCTATGACTGGTTGCCAAAATTTTGGACAAAAAAATTAGTATTCTACCAAAGGGAGATAAGTGTACAGTGTGCACCCAAGGGAGCATAGTATACTGGTCGAAGTTTCAATGTGTTTGAACTTAAGTCTCACATCCTACTTATTCGCCCTTAGTAAGGAAGTCAATGAAATATTTTTCTTCTTAAATTAAGATGGAAATGCAATGTACCTAGGCATCCAAGAACCAGCGTATTTATTTAGCTAAGTAAAAGTGGATTAGGTGAAAATATGTAATAGCTGATGGTTGCGAAAGTATTAAATTTAAGGTCAATGGTCATGGAAATTACTCTCTTTTTTTTTTTTTAATATATAGTCATGGAAATTACTTGGAGAGCAAGTATGGGTTTATAAATTTGTTCTATTTAACATAATAAATATGGCATGGAATATAAGTTTAATCGATGAATTGCTCCAAACACTCCACAAGAAAGAAGTCTTTGGCCATCTATGGATTTTATTAAACAAGAAAGCATCGTGACCATCAAAGTTTCTTTTTTAATTCTTTTATTAATAATGTCAAAGTAGTGTATGTGTTTGTTATGTCTCTCGCTGAGATATTGAACCGACCACTACTTTAAGATGGCATACACTATGTTCCCACTGGAGCATACTGTACTTTTACTCCCTTGGTCAAAAGATTAACTTGGGAAGATTTTCTTTATTTTAAATTTTGGGAACCACCTAAATACCAATATATGATTTTATTCAGAAGAGAGATTTGGATTTTGAGCTCCCTAATACGTAGATCTCATCTTTCAAAAATTTGATGGTTTCTATTCAATTTTTAGGTATAATATATCTCAATCCCATAGAGAATGAAATTTGTTTTTTCTAATTGAGTAAATTATATAAGTTGAACAGATTAACCTCTAAAATTTGGGGTCCTAAAAAGTGCTCTTAGATTTGGATTTTGTTGATTGAGTAAATGAACACTTTGATTCCTTGGGAGCATGAGTTATTTTGTCCTTTTCCCTTTTTACTTTATATTACTGGGCTAGCCCATGTGCAAGTCGTCTACTCTTAACTGCTTTTGTTTTTCTTTCTTTTTAATTATTTGGAAATTATTGTTGTGGTTTTGAAAAGTCTTGCAAAAGCTCAAAACCCCATGGAATATTGGGTACCTTAAAACTATAAAATGGGGAGGGACACTCACACATCGGCAAGGCAAACACAAGAATGGAAAAGGACGACGACCAAAGGGTGAGACTGTTGGGAATATGCTACAGTGACTCTAGTGCATGAGTTGAGATTGTCTTAAAACTGAAGGGAGTGCAATACGAATATATAGAAGAAGACCTTCAAAACAAGAGCCCCCTTCTTCTAGAGTCCAACCCTGTCCACATGAAAATTCCAGTACTCATAAATGGCGAAAAATCGGTAGCTGAATCCATCGTGATTTGGAGTACATAGACCAAACATGGCCGGAAAACCCCTTAATGCCAAAAGATCCCTATGAGAGGGCACAAGCTCGATTTTGGGCTAAGTTCATCGATGACACGGTAAAGTACCTCCCTTTTTGGTAGAATTGGTATTATAGTGAAGCCAAAAAATAGAGGCTCCTGTGGGAGCATAACATCCATTCACCCCCTCGGCAAAATCTCTATTTAGGAGTATTTTTCACACTCCAAATTCTGAGAATATAATTTCCTCAACCTATTGATCAACCTAACAATATAAATATGAAGAAATTATATCTGCCTGAAAAAGTTTACATCTTGATATTAAATGGACACTGTCCAAATTCCGAAACGTCACCGTGATCAACCTCACAATATAAATATCAAGAAATTATATCTGCCTGAAAACGTTTACATCTTGATATTAAACAGATGCTGTCCAAATTCTGAAACGTCAAATATAATCTTATATGAACTCAAAATGAACATTTCTTTTGTTGCAAATATTCATCTTGTGATTCTAAAGTTGATACAAGTTTTCAAATTGAAACAAATCCTCGTGTGGCCCTTTTGCAAGAGTAAGGTAGAGACTAGAGACTGATCCCCAAGTAGTGTAAGTGCTCTCTGATGTACTTTCCCTTCAAAGACGCAAAAACCAGGCATGACGAATTCATGCTTTGCCTCATTTACAGTTGGGAGCAGCTGTCTGGATGGCTTATTGTTGTCAGGGGGACTAACAAGAGGGCCTCAAAATCCTAGAAGAAAAACTTAAAGGGAAGTTCTTTAATGGCGAAACAATTGGGTTTTTGGACGTTGTTGCATGTTTAATTGCCTTTTGGCTGCCAGTGTTAGGGGAGGCAGCAGGTTTAAAGTTTTATGACCCTGAAATGTTGCCTGCTCTAAGTTCGTGGGCTGAGGAATTTACAAAGGCTGAAGTGGTGAAGGAGGTTCTTCCACCCCGTGATAAGCTTCTTGCTGCAGTCAAAACTCGACGGCTCTAAGGTGTCTTCTAGTTATGGTGATTGTTGTTGTTTGTTTTATCTAGTTAAGGAGATTGAATTTTTTTTGTTCTTTCTTTTTTATATCGAGCTGTGGAGATTGCTTATTTTCTTGAGATATATATCTGGCTATGGAGATTGTTCTTTTCTTTTTTATAGCTGCTTAAGAAGATTGGATTTTATCTAGTTACGGAGATTAGTTTTTCGTTTTAAATGGAGCACAGAAGTTAAACAATGTGGAGTCAGAGGCTTTACAATGGGTTTAGCCGAACTTTAAACATGCTCTCCCCCGTAGTTTTTGTTTGTACGCGTGTGTGGCTTTGGGCTTCACATATACCATATATTTTATTTATTTATTTATTTTGATTAATATTTTTAAAACTTATAATAATTATTATTTATCTTTAACAGTTCGTTTAAAGAGAAAAAATCTCTTTTCCAATAAATAGTGGATAACTCCCTTATCTTTTAGATATTTAGGGCCACTTCTCAAATATTTTAAAAAAGAAAGCCAAAAGTTGGCGAACCACATCTTTTCTTCTCTCTATAAATTAGGGTTCATGGCCTTGAAAAATCATGAAAAAACAAAAAGCTAATCGTTCTGGAAAAGCTCTAGCTCTTTGCAATCTACTGTCTAACTATGCTACCCATCAGCATTTTGAAACTAGATCAAGTCTACTTGGACTTGGCCGAGTAGTGATCTACAGTCCAACAATGCTACCCATTAACATTTTGAGACTCGGCCAGGTCTCCTCGGACACAGCCGAGTAACTCGGAGTCATCCTATGGGCAAGGTGAGTTTGCTAACATACACATGTTTTTCGGCGGTATTGGGATGTCATAGAGATGGTAGAGGTGACTGGTGTGGTCTTGAATACAATGGAGGAAGCATGAGGATGGGGTTTCAGGGCATGAAAACGATGGATTAAAACGGAGCTATAACTCAACCTCTGATTTCACGAGAAAAACAAGGTCACTAGAAAAAAATAGTGTCGGAAAAATTGTTTGCAACGGTCAGCAGGATTCTGATAAGACGATCGGAAAACAAACAACCATAGATCAGAAAACTTCTTCTCCCAAAGCAAACGTTGCTTTGTCTAAACGAGCAAGATCAAACTAGTAGATCAAAATCGTGCTTTGATAACATGTGAGCAAACTGTATTTCTCAATATTTTTCTGTATATAGAATTGTGTATAAGGCTCCCAACTTACAGGGGTTACAAACCATGTATGAATGAATGTACCTTCTTAATTTTGTTGCAAAGAAAAGAAAAGAAAAGATAAGACGATATTACACAAGAAATATATACAGGTTTCTATTAATACAGATCGGAAATCCTCTTGTTTCATGTTTCTCCATCTTATGACCCAGTAGTTAATCTCTGTCCCTTCCCTACCGTTGAAAAAAAACAAAAACAAAAAAACCCAAAATCTCTCTCTCTCTCTATGTCTCCCTTTCCTTTTTTTGAGACGTTTTTTAAAAAAATTAGTTTGTATTTTGCATATTTTTAAAGCATTTTCATGATCATGCAAGTCTATGCGGTCTCTCTTGAGTTACTTACCTCAAGCAAGGCCCAAGTCATGAGCCCGAACCGAATATTTAAACTTCAACCATAATTGTTATAATTTTTTTGATTAATATGCATGTCCTTGAGTCGACTCACCATGTTTGAGTCGAGTGATCTCTTGCTTTAAGGGCTTTCTTGATAACTGGAAGGTAAATATCCCCTGGAAATGGGATAACTTGCTCAATAGGTTGAAATACAAAGTCATGTTTATTTAAATATTGTTAAAATATTACATATTAAATATTATTTTTATATTAGATATAAAACAATATATAATATATATTATATTGCAAATCTCTATTACATACATAAAATATATTATACAACAAAATATATTATATTTTATATTATGTAATATATTATATCTTGACCGGGCGATTAGAATTACTCGGTGAACCGGCCATTTGAAGGTCTAGTTTGGATGGATGAAGTGGTTATCTAGAAGTGAGAATCTATCCAATCCTCTATTATAAGAATCATTCCCCAAAAACACTAAATAAGATTTTTAATTTTGAAAAACAAAAATAAAAATAGGTGAGAACTAGTGTCACTCAAGTAATCCGGATCATCTGCTTCTCCAACAACTCACCCAATTCTATAACGGATGTGGGTATGGGTCCGTCAAAATCAGATCAATTCCCTACCAAGAAACTGGTCGGTCCCCATCAATTCCCTATTTGGATTAATGAAATTTTGGATACTAGTTATGATTATGACTTTGGATTTCTACGAACAGAGGGAGGGAGAGGGATGACTAAAATTTGTTTTGTATAGAGAAAGAAGTTATTATGATTGTTTGTGTAAAGAGATACATAGAGGGAGAAAGAGAGAGAGATCGGTACCACTGACTTTATTCGAGAAAGAGAGAGTAGGCTTTCTGGGGGAGAGAGTAAGACTGTAGGCTAAGAGAGAGAGAAAGCAGTAAGATTTGCTATTGAGAGAGAAAGAGAAAGAGAGTGCAGAAAATTACGATAGATAAGGGTTCGAGAAATAAATTTTGAAGTCAAAACTCCTCTTTATTCATTGATATTCCCTTAGTAATAAATGTGCATAAAAAAAAAAGCAAGAGTGAACCACGGTTTATATTATCATAAAACAAGCTTAAAGAAAATAAGGCCAAGGGCCAACATTATTCGAACACAAGAAAAGATAGATTTTACCTTTTCTAGCTTTTATGAGGAAACCTCAAATCTTTATTGCACCTAATACATTTTTTTAACTCCAACCAACACAATTAAATGAAACCATTTTCCTTGATTAGGAGGAAGTTGGGGCAGCAAGTAAGGCCTCAAGGTGACCTTTCAAGAAGGCAACAAGCATATCATGAGAAGGAAGGCTCTTCTTCGCAACCTCAACGTTTCTGAAGTCTTGAATCCAAGAATGAATACATGGGGTCTTCTCAGCATCATAATACTTTATATTTGCAGCTTCCCCTAGAGCTCCCATCCACAAGCTTAGAAAATTTGCAACTATGTCTAAAAATCCAATATTTTCTCCACTGAAAAACTTCCCCTTGATCCCTCCTTTAGGATTTTCAGGGCATCTTGAGCTTCTTCAAGGGCCTTCGCCTGTTGTGCCCCTTGCGTGCTGTAGGCAGTCCAACAAGCAGACACAATCTGTTCGGAGAAAAGAACAAAACGCGCTTTATCAAATGGATCTGCAAGTTAATTTGGGAGGGTGGATTGGTTTGGTGGTCAAGAAGTGACACGCCTTTTAAGATAATGTCTAAAAATAAAAGAGTGATTTAGGTCTGGACCATGAAATTTTTTATTTTATTTTTTTGTTTAGTTTTTACATTAGTAAGGTATAATCCTAAAGCTTGGGGTACTGGCCAACTAACTAAAAAGCAAAAAGTTAAAATTTGGACCATGGATTCCATACTCAGACCTAGAGGCAATTTTGAAAAGATAAAAAAAATGCAGGTTGATCAACCTTCTTTGTAATTTACACGAGCATTTCGTATTTTTGAAAACATTTTAAGATCTGTATTTAAATCACTCAAAAACTAAAAAGCGTAGATTACAGCAACTTTATTTCTAAAAGAAAAGTTGCACCCTTTTATATACTTTTTCTATCTATCAAAGAATTGAAGAATTTTATGGTCATTCCAAGGGCCTAAAATGGTCGTTGGCCTACCGAAATATGGGGCGAATAAATATTTTTCCCTTGGTTTCCAGGATGACATTGTCATTCATGGAAATGAATTCACGGGTCCAAAATCTCTTAAAAACCAGAGGTACTTATGAGAGGGAAAAAGATTTAGGACATGGGAAAGTTCAAAATTGTTTTGGATGCATTGCAGCTTTCAGTCCATGCTCAAATAATAGTGCAGATCAATGATCCACAAAGAATTACTATGAATCGTAAAAAATAGAGCATGAATTACATATTATCAAACATTCACTCTTAAAATGGTTTATAAAATAATCAAGGTCCACATAAATAAATAATTTTCGAAAGTAGATTTAGAATAAATAACATGATAAAAAAGATGGAATTGGGATTTAAGCTGTCTTTGAAGGTGTTACAAGCATGCATAGCCCAAAAATAACTATATTAAGAATAAAAACAGTCCTTCATAAAACATAAGATCCATCTTTGATCCTTCTTTCTTTCACTTTTTCACTTTTATTGTCAATATATGACATCAACCTCATGGTTGAGACCTAGTCATTAAGAGAAAATACTTGGTACTCATCTAATCCACAAATTCAATCTAAAAACTTGCATATCTAGATTTCAAGAGTCTTAAGACCTTCAATATATCGTGCAACAATAAATTACAAATATTACCTTCCCATCGATGAACTTTGCCCAGAATCGAGCTTGAGCCCTCTCATAGAGATCTTTGGGCAAAATGGGATTATCCAGCCAGGTTTCCTCTATGTATTCTAATATCACCACTGATTCACAAATGGGTTTTTCACCATGAATGAGCACAGGGACCTTCTTTTTCACAGGGTTGGCTTCCAAAAGAAGAGGACTCTTGTTTTTGAGGTCTTCTTTTATGTATTCATGCTCAATTCCCTTTAGGCTCAGGGCGAGTTGTACCCTGTGAACAAATGGGCTAGCAAAAGTTTCCAATGAACAAATGAACAAATTTGCTCTTTGGACGCCATTTTTATGCGAGTAAGCAATACAACTTGGCCCCTCTTTTATAGAAATTTTGAGGGTCTCGAAGCTTTGAAGTCCTTCACCTTTTCATTCATGAGCATGTGCAATCTCTAGTCTTTCTTTTTTATTTTGAGAAAATATACTATGCTCCTTCCGGAGCACACTATATAAGAACTCTCTGGCAAAATACTTGGGAGATTTTTTGTGATTTCAAATTTTGGGATCCATCTAATCATAGTTAGATGATAAAAATTAGATTTCATTTTCTTGAACATCAAGGTCATTCCCTCCAAAAATTGGATAGCTCTAGCACAATCTTGGGATGGCTTTTTTTAGGCACATAGAGAGTGAGAGATATATTTTTTATCCTCCCAGCTTGATTGCTGGATTCTAGAGATCACATCCCCAAAATTTGGAATATAAAAGATATCAACACTACAAATTTTTTCGAGTGAGTAAATGGATAGTATACTCGCAAGAGTAGGAAATCTTTTAGGTTTCATTTTTGCTTGTAATGGGAAGAAAAGGCATTCCTCCTGGTCTTCGGCCCAAGAATTTAAAAAGAAGTTAGTAACGTTTGTTTTACCAGATTTACTATCTATCTATCTACTCATTTAGGCAAAACTTACTTTGGGATATCATTCGGGAAAAGTTTATATAGAGCTTAGGCTCTAAACAATCAAACAAAAGCCTACCTCAAAATTTTCACTAGAAGAAGTTGTTTTGATGCTCAAATATCCTCAAATTGATCATCTCGACATCAAGGCGTATAGACTACAGAAAAAAAACTGGATTTCAAGTTTTGGAAGTAAGGCATCTTGTAATGCATTTTGGGATATCAATTTTTAACTTATTCAAGCTTTCATAGATCTGCTCGATCTACACTATTTTTCAAGCTTTAAATTTCATGATTAAAGATGAAAATATATTTTAAGGCTAGTAAAAAATTTCCAATATTGAAACCACATTTCTCGATACTATTTGAATGTGAGCTCTAATTTGATTGTTTAGAGCCTTGGCCCTATATACAAACCGCACCCATATCATTTAGGTTCCAAATTTTTTTGGATGTGATGTATAAAACCTAAAAACTAACCTCAAAGAAAAAAAATTTGTTCTCTCTATGTACCTAAAAAATAGTATCCCAAAATTGCCCTAGGACCATTTAATATTTGGAGGGAATGATCTAGATGCTCAAGAACTCAAAATTCAATTTTTTTATTTTGTAAATAATCATCTAATTATGATTACATTGATGTCGAGATTTTGAGTAAAACATGGCCCATAAAATAAAGACCACTTTTAGATTTTGAAATTCTAATTTTTTTCAACTATAATATTCAATCTAAGATGATTGTTGTAAATATCTTTCAATGCTTGAATTGTAATTTTTGATGAGTTATGAGATGAGGCTTTACTTGTTCCAATAGGGCTGCAGCCCTATCAAACTATTTTCCAACTTTTAGAATTGAGTTAAACCATATACCATTGAAAGACTGTGCAGCTCTAAAATCCAACTAAAAATGATTGTTTGAATAATCAAAAACCCTCTCTCACTCACTCTTTCTATATATATATATATATATATATACTTTCTATATATATAGTAATAATCCTATAGGACCCTCCCTTACTTATGTGTGTAGGACCCCAAAAGATCACCATTAAAGTTGGTACGGATTTCTAGAAAAATTATCACATGGGTGTACGACTTGACTTTTCTATAGATCCGTGCTAAATTTAATGGTGATCCTTTGGGGAACAACACACATGAGTGGGGGAGGGTCCTTTAAGATCATTTCTCATATATATGGGATAATCTAAACTTCACAACCCTTCATAGATTTTTTGGGCGAAATAGACCGTCTAGATAATTACTTACAATATACACCACTTTTAGATTTTGAAATTCTAATTTTTTTTTTCAGCAATAATGTTCAAGTCGAGATGATTGTTGTAAATGTTGTCCAATGCTTGAATTGTAATTTTGGATGAGTTATGAGATGAGGCTTTACTTATTTTGATAGAGTTGCAGCCCTATCAAACCATTTTCTATATATGGAAAAAGATAAGAGTACACAACCTCACGTAGTTAGGGGAAACTGCATCAACGGTGATGAGCCCTGGCAGTTGAATGGACTGCGAGAGATCTGTCCCCAAGCGAGGTTGCGTACAGCAGCTGACTTTCTCTAAACGGACTTTCTCTCTACCCAAGATATCTCTCTGCGCAATGAGCCTTGCCTCCCCTCTCTCTCCCCAGCCCTCCTCCCTCTCTCCGCAGTAGTGAGTGTAACCCAATGTTCGCAAAGTCGAACGGAGGGCTGAGAGCGGTTTCAACCGAAACCGGACTAACTGGGTGGTTAACCGTTTTAACCGGTCAAGTAGTTTTTTTTTTAACAAAAAAACAGGTAAAAAATCCAAAAAAATTAACAAAAAAATAGAAAAAAAGGAAGAAAAACTTAGATTAAGTGTTAAATGACATACATTTATCTTACAAAAAAAAATTGGAACAACTTTTTATATAAATTAATATTTGAATACTATGAAGATATGCAAGACAATTTAGAATTTGACATTAATTCAATTAATGAAGTTATAAAGTCCAACTAACAATGCTAGTAGTAATGAGAGAAGCAAGGGGGATCATGATATTGTTGCGTTTTACTATCAGGATTTACAGGGCGAAAAATCTAAGTAAGGCTTGGTGGAGTCTGTAATGCCGCAGTTGTGCCCCCTTGCTAGTCAGGAATATTTCTTACGGTATCCCCTTGGCCAAAGTCTCTTAGACTTGTCCAGCCTTCAGGCTTTCCCCCACCCTATTCTGTGTTACCCGTACCCTATTCTGTGTTACCCCCACCCTTCTGTGTTATGGCCCTCAACATCATCATCAATTTTATTTTTCATTCAATAAACCCTTAAATCCCAAAAATCCCTTAAATCCCCAAAATCAACCTCCAAATTTTTGTTTTTGTTCTAAAATTCGTTCATTTATTTTATGCAATCAATAATCTCACACAAATATTGTTTATATATATTCTCATATTCATCACAAAAAATACACTTTTATAGATATATATATTATATAACATTAAAAACAATCCTCACAAAAAAAATGTCAATTTTATTTTTCTTTCAATAAACCCTAAAATCCCCAAAATTGACCTCCAAATTTTTGTTTTTGTTCTAAAATTCGTTCATTTATTTTATGCAATCAATAATCTCACACAAATATTCATATTCTTCACAAAAAACATATTTTTATAAATATATATATTATATAACATTAAAAACAAAAAAACCCTAAATTCCTAAAATCGAGGTCCAAAAGCCCTAAATTCCTAAAATCGAGCTCCAATTTTTTTTTTGTTGTTAAAAAATCGTTCTTTTATTTATTGCTATAAATAATACTAGTCAAATATTCTCTGAAGAATCCTAAAAATGCTGCAAAATTAAGAAAAAAAATTAAAAAATTGGGTTCGGGTTTACCTTGTCTACTTTAATCTCAAAATCGAGCCCCAAATCTCACCATTTCAACGAAATCGGGAGTCTTGAAATATATGTATCTCTGTGATAATTAAATTCTCCAACTTTTTATCGAAAACAACTAAAAACCCAGGCCAAAATCAAATGAATGACGGATTTTTCTTAAAAAACTGAAGAACACAAAAAAACACACCAAAAAATCGCCAAAATCGATCTAATCTTGGAGTTTTTGATTCAATATTGATGGATTTATAGGAGATTTGAAGGTATAGTATCATAATTGAGCCAAAAAAAACAAAAATACGGCAGGAAAAAGCTGCAAAAAATAGCGGATCACGGGTTCTGCCCAAATAACAGGCACTGTTGCAAATAACGGCCATTATTTTTTGTGGCGCTATGTCGCCCAATAGAACACTAAACCGGACCGGTTTTGTCAAAAAGTCGTCGGTTCGAGTCCAAACCAGCAGGTTTTTTAGCCGATTTTTTTCAAAATGTGTTTTCTTACTACTACACTAAACCGGACCTAACCGGAATCGCGACCCCACAGGTAGCGAGCTAACCGGCCGGTTCCGGTTCCAACCGACCTGTTCCAGTTCCAACCGGCCGATTTTTCGAACATTGGTGCAGCCATTCTCGGCTCCCCAGCTGTGTTCTTCCTCCATCCATCCTCATTGAGGCTCTCTCTCTCTATACCCAGGGCCCTGCGTCTTCTCTCTCCCCGGCGGTGCTCTTCCTCTTCCAACCATTCTCGGCAACTGCATCTCTACTAGGTACGCTCCTCTCTCTCTCTCTGGCTCCCAATAGAGTTCTCTCTCTCTCTCACCCCCAATCCCAATACCTGGCCCCAAAACACAATAATGTGACGCGTTTTTGTCTCTCTTTTCCCCCAATCCCAATACCTGGCCCCAAAACACAACAATGTGACGCGTTTCTGTCTCTTTCCCCAATCCCAATACCTGGCCCCAAAACACAACAATGTAATGCGTTTCTGTTTCCATCCATCCTGGTTAGAAACCCTGTTGCCTCTCATCAGTTCCATCTTTATGTTCCATCTTTCTGGTTGATTGATGCAGATTGACTTATTTTCAATTGGGTAAACACAAAGATAAAGTCAATAGAAGATAGCTAATACATTCAAAGTGTACTTGGTTGATAAGAACTGCAGAACTTATTCTTGTCTTCACAGTCATCAAATTCTTTTCTCCTAAGTCAAATAATGGAGTTTGGATTAGCATTGTCAACTGGATAAAGCCTCCGACAAAAATAAAGTCAATAATAATGGTCACTACATTCTGGAATCCTCAGTTGATAAGAACTCGATAAGTTCAAGACTAAGTTGTCATCACTACAGGAATCATGTCATGTATTACAGTTTAGATGTGAGTAGAGGGAGGCAACTAAACTTTTTAGTTTAATTCACTCTGTTGTTTTAGTTTGGTTCACTGGTGTGCTTGGAGAAGCTCCTTTTTCTTCATTATCTAGATAAACCATGTATAACCTGCATTTTTATCACGATTACGCTTACTCATCCATGAAACTAGGATGTCTCTCTCTTTCTCTTTTTAACATTTCTCTCTCTAAAATTGCATAAAGGTATTGGGCATGAGCTATCTCTTTTCTCTTTTCTGTTCAGTAAGGAGAACACATTGTTTTGTGTAGGCTCATTCAAGTATTTGAGATGGGCTGATCCATTTCAGGTAATGTGTCATCTCCCACATTTTCAGATCAAGACAATATGGGGGACGACAGTGAACCCGTCGAGCAAGATTACATGCTCGTAATCCCCCCGAAAGAAATTTACAAACACAAAAATCAAAGAACCCCACATTGGAATGAAGTTTAGTTATGAAGAAGATGCATGTGAATATTATAGGGCATTTGCATTGGCGCATGGGTTTGACATCCGAAAGAGAACTACGCACAATAATAAGGATAGACAAAGAATAGTTAGGGAAAATTAATTGCTCTAGGGAAGGGTTTAGGGTTGAGAAAGATGGCGTACGTAAAATAAATATCCCTCAATCTAGGTGTGGTTGCAAGGCTAAGCTATGCATAAGCTTAAATTCTAGTAATGAGTAAGTTGTGACTAAGTTTGTAAATGATCACAACCACGTCCTTATCAATCTAAGGAAAACTAGACTAATTCGATCACACCGAACAATTTCGAATACAACAAAGTTGATAAATTCTATGAGCTCTGCTTTGGTGGAATCTAGAAATATTTGTGATATTTTTACAGAGCAAGCTGGGGTATTGATAATCTTCAATGCTCAGAAAAAGATATCGAAAACCAAATAGCAAAGAACCGTAGAAAATTGAAAGAAGAAGATGGTAATTGTGCTATGCAATGGCTGTACGAAATAAATAAATCAAACCCTTCATTTTTCTATAGGGTTAAATTGATAAAGTTGGTCATCTAATCAGTATACTATGGGTAGATGTCTTGTCAACGGAGTTGTACCGCCACTTTTTAAACGTGGTGACTTTTGATATGACATACAAAACGAACTTCTTTGGCATGCGCTTTGCTTCCATGCTTGGTGTGAATCACCACTTTAACACAAGATTTTTTGGGTTCGCACTTATATTTGATGAGAAGGTGGAGTCATTTGTATGGGCTAGCCTGAATGGCCGATTCCTATTCCTACTTGTAAGCTTCGACTAGCTTGCCAGTTTAGAAGTTTCATCACAAGGTATCAGGGAAACATGGCTAGAAGCAATGGGTGGTCGTCAACCCGATATAATTATCATTGATTAGGACTTTGCAATTACTACTCCAGTGAGATAAGTTTTAAAAAAAAGTAAGCATTATTATTGCAAATGACACATACTTGCAAAGGTGAAAGAAAAATTATGCCATGTATTGCGTCGTCATCCTACTTTTCAAGAAATTTTTAAGAAGTGTATAACAAACCCAACTGTAAAAGAGTTTGAGATAGATTGGAAATCCCTTATTGAGAAATATAATCTTCAACAAAATAAATGACTCATTAGAATATAGAATTGTCGAATGCAGTGGGTTGACGCATATGTGGCTGATGCATTTATAGCCGGAATGTCAACTACCCAAGGAAGTGAATGCGTGAATAAGCACGTTAAGATGTACTTAACTCCTATAACAAGCTTACACTCTTTTACTAAAAAAATACATGAAAAGAAGCTTTACAAAATAAGGGAGAATGACTTAAGAACATCACTTCTACTCTTATTTTGAGGACCACTACCTTCATAGATGTACAAGTTTCGAAGATCTATATGCACAAAATGATGAAGTTTTTTGGGAAAGAAGTTGCAGATTCTATAAATTCCAAGATTGAAGCCATTGAATACAACGACATAGTCGCCAGATATAAGGTGATAAAAACTGGAGTTGGAACAAGGGTATATGTTGTGGAATTCAACAGTCATAATCCAACTGCTTCTTGTACTTGCCACATATATGATATGTTACGCATTCTTTGCACGCATATTCTTAGAATTTTTTCGGTGAATAATATTTTTGAGATCCCATCACATTTTATAATGAATCGATGGAAAAAGGATGTGCTGAAAGGGGTTGTAGTTGATAAAAGAGGCAATAAAATTCAAGTTTCTTCTGATCTAGCCCGGTCCATTCTTTATATTGAAGTCAAACGGCTCAAAAATTTGCTGAGAATGCCTCAAAAAGCATGGAACTCTATGAAATAATAAAGTCTAATTTTGCTGCTACACATGCAAAAGTTGATGCCAATATTGCAAGTAGGGTAGAATCAAGTGATGTTAACTAGACCCCCACTAGTAGCTGAAGAAATGAGGGTTACCCTCTTCAAAGCATCCTAGAGCCCCCACAGGCACGAACAAAGGGGCGACCTTGCCCTACAAGATATACATCTTGATCTGAGGTAGAGCCAGAGAAAGCGAAAGCAAAAGAAAATGTCAAGTATGGTACTTGAAAGTGCGCAGTTTGTAAGGACAGTGAACATGACAAAAGAAATTGTCCATCATTTGCTCATTCAAAGTATGCATAAATAATTACTCCATCTTTTTACTCTTCGTGAATGTAACATGGATTTATTAAATCTTTATAAGGCTTTTTTTTCTTACAGGTTAAACGACACTATAGTACCTATAGATGAGACCTGTGAAGACATGGAACATATATAGTATTGGTGATGAATCAAGCAAGTGTTGTGTTATATGCTGCTGAATTTATTGTGTTCTAATATTGTGTTGTTTAAAAATATGCTCTATACATTAATGTGATATAATGATCTTTTGTTACAGGAATGAGCATCTTTCCTTCAATCAATTGTAGGGACAAAGAATAGAGCAATCTTCTAGGGACCATTATTTTGTTGATCATCAATTTACGCTCTATACATTAATGTGATATAATGATCTTTTGTTACAGGAATGAGCATCTTTCCTTCAATCAATTGTAGGGACAAAGAATAGAGCAATCTTCTATGGACCATTATTTTGTTGATCATCAATTTACGCTATATACGTTAATGTGATATAATGAGGATGTAAGGTTGGATATTCAT
Organism: Amborella trichopoda; assembly: GCF_000471905.2. The sequence goes on along the minus strand of NW_006499617.1, from coordinate 5,127,087 downwards.
GGAACTGATGGCATATACTTGACTTGTCCTTTTGATGCAGTGCCTACCTGGTCAATAAGATACTAAGGATGGTAGTTTGATATATTATTCCAATTCTTTCCACTATAATGAAAATGCTCGAGCAGGATTATTTGAAAGAGTTTCAAAGGTGAGCATTACAGTTTCCCTGAATCCAATTCTAACTAACAAAACTTGATCGGGGAATAGATTTTTAAACATTTTGATACAATTCCTTAATCATCATCATATTAACTGCAATAGTTTGCTTACTTTCTCCGTTTCAGAAACAAAGTACCAAATACAGAAACCCTAGCAATAAAATTTCAATATAGTACACGAAAGTCAAAATACCTTCCTTTATTTCCCCATATTCCACATTAGAAAATCATATCCAACACCAAAATCTACTAAACACCGATAAAATCCACCAATAATTGCAGAAAAAAATATATCAAAATAAACAATACCAATCGACAAATCAAACACCGACAAAATCCACCAAAGCACATATCATTCATGGAACATTGTTGTGTTTTGAGACCAGGTATTGGCATCAGGGGAAAAGAGAAACAGAAACGCATCACATTGTTGTGTTTGGGGCCAGGTATTGGGATTGGGGGTTCGAGAGAGAGAACTCTATTGGGGGCGAGAGAGAGAGGGAGGAACGGACCTGATGGAGAAGCCGTTGTCAAGAATGGTCGGAAGAGGAAGATCATCGCTGGGGAGAGAGAGGAGGCAGGGCTCTGGCTGTGCTCACACTGGGCAGAGAGAGAGCCTCGTGAGGATGGATGGAGGAAGAGCACGGCTAGGGAGCCTCCACCGAGAATAAGTGTGCCAAGAATGGTTGCTCTCACCCCTACGGAGAGAGAGGGGAGGGCTGAGGAGGGAGAGGGGAGGGCTGAGGAGAGAGAGGGGAGGCAAGGCTCCTTGCGTAGAGAAAACATCAGCTGCTGTATACCTACCCTCATCACCATCCAAATTTCATCGCACTGTCACAGTTGTTCGATAGTGTTTTAATTTTAATTTTTGTTTTACAAATCAGAATGATCTGAAATTTGGAGCGTAAGTACATCTTAGTGAGGCTCACCTAATAAAAATATGAAATACATCTTAGTGAGGCTCACCTAATAAAAATATGAAAATATAAATTGATCAAAATACCCCTGAAAATTTTTGAGGGTATTTTGGTCGACTTATATTTTACAAATTATTGTTTTCATATTTTTATTAGGTGTGCCTCACTAAGATGTACACAAGCTCCAAATTTCAAGTAATTTGAATTTGTAAAAAAAATAAAGAAAATTAAAACACTACCAAACATCTGTGACCGTGTGATGAAGTTTAAATGGTGATGAGGGTAGGCGAAATCACTGTTCATTTTCACATATAGGCGTTGGGAAGAGTTTTTTTAAATATATAATACTTTGTCGCATGGTCACAGTTGTCCGATAGTGTTTTAATTTTAATATTTTTTCTAGAAATCCAAATTACTTGAAATTTAGAGCGTATATACATCTTAGTGAGACGCATCTAATAAAAATATAAAAAATAATTTGTATTATA
>NW_006499617.1:5112719-5125504 GCF_000471905.2 Amborella trichopoda | reverse complement strand
GTTAACAACCCCTTAAAATACAAAGGTTCAGGTTAAAAGGGGTTGTGATGGGTGTATTTATCAAAAAAATCATTACTTTTTTATAAAAAAATATTTAAATAGGTAATTTTACCATTAAGCAAAGGTAAATTTAAATTTTCACAAAAGTACAATGGTATTTTGGAAGTTAGTGTCCTAAAACTTTATTTATAGAGTGCCCTTGCTCTTTAGTTAAAATTTTAATTTTATCCCTTTTGGAGATGACAAAAGTACCCTTTGTATTGTAGTAATATTTACAAAATCACCATACAAAATTAACGATTTTTAAGAAATAGACATCAAAATTAATAAATCCACCCTTCACAACTCTCTCTATCTTGAACCTTTGTAATTTAAAAGGCTATGAAGTTTAGAGTATCCAATATATATATATATATATATATATATATAAAGTCTTACGAACGCCTATAGGCGAAAAGTAATAGTGCTCTCGCCACATTATTATTGACCGTCCGTCCGTTCAAATTAAATCCAACATTTCACCTCCGAATAGTTCAGATCTGCGAACAAAACCCAGCGTGTAAAGGCTCAAAAGCTTCAAACCTTCCAATATTTCATCTGCTACCCTCCTCTGCTTTGCAAGCCTCCCTTCTATCTCGCATGCCCTCTCTCCTGCTCTGCGAAGGTTCCCTTCTCTCCCGTTGCCCTCTCTATTGCTCTGCGAAGGTCCCCTTACTCTCTCTGCGCTGCTGCCCACATTTTCTCTGCGAACTTCCCAGACGCTTTAGAGAGAGAAGAAAGCTTCTTCATGGACGTTTTAGTGAAGAGATAGAAAGCCAAATCGCAAGGAGGAGGATGTACCAAAATGTATGCAACCTCTTAGCTAGTGAAGAACTTCCAGACAATCATGTCTTTTTTATGTAAAGTAGAAGTCTTTTCTTTTTCTTTTTTTTTTCCTTTTTTTTTTTTCCATTTGTTTTATTCATGCAAGAAAATTTCAAGAGAATATCGGTTTTTGTTCAGTTGGTTTTTTGGTTATGTGATGAATATTAAGAGAACTATGATGTGGGTTTTGGTTTTTTCACTGAATCTGTATGCGCCGTGAACTTGCAGGAGATTGGGAAATTTAATAATTGCGTTTCTTTTAGCATTTCTTCTTTTGTTTTTCTAACTAGGTTTTCTTCCTCATTTTTTTATGGCCTCATTGCATATTCTAGATGTTACCAAATAATATGCCGTGGGTTTGATTTATTTGGAATCACATGATTTAAATAACCATTTTTTATATGAAAATGGAGGGTAGTTACATTTTTGCAGTGGTATTTGGAAGGATTAATGGATAACATGATTTATTTTGGGTGAATCTGTTTTTTCATTTCTCTCCTCTTTTGCTGGTCTTTTGATTGGTAATGCAATGACTATATCTAAATCTATAACTTGAAGAAGTTGCAATAAATACAGCTGAATGCTCTAAAAGAAAAAATAATGCTTGACTTTCAATTGAAATTTTAATACAATTATTTGGTTTTATGTATGCTTCTATTCTCTATTTCACAATGCAACTTTTTCTTTTAGTTTTTTATATAAATTTGGGTTTAGTATTCATTTCCATGTTCTGTAAATTTTTTTGTTGGGAATTTGAATTTGAGAAATGGAATTTTTGGTCATATTTAGTTAATCTCTTTAGTCGCCTCCACATATTTTATTTGTTCTCTTTTTGGGAAGTGGGTTCATGTCCAATTGGCTAGTGAGACTAAAAGAAGTGATTTTGGGCATTTTTCATCAAAATGCAGGGAGGGGTTCTTGGGTGTTTTCTGCTGATAGGGTTCTAAATTGTTTTTCAAGATGCTGAAATGTTAATGTAGCTAATTGCAAGCATCTGGTTGTCAGCCACACACCAGTTTTAGCCGTAATGACCATAATTAAATCAAGATATGAACTTGGTTTTCTCATGGTTTATAAGACAATGGTGAATTTTCCTGCATTTAAATCTAGGATTTGGGTGAAGTTTAGTCAAGAATCTCTTCAGATTCTTTAGTTGCCCTTTGATTTTTCGTTTAACTTAAATTCTTAATAGATTGAAATCTAATTTCAGCTTCAGCTCTGGGTTCCGGAGTTAAAGTTTGAAATGAAATCTTGGGGTTTTATGTTGCTTACTTACTGCTAATGGTGTAAATAGGTTCATGCGAGATGAGCTTTTGTCTCACGTATTGGAGGCTCTTCTTGTCATCCGGGGTCTTGTAGTACAAAAAACAAAATTGATAAGTGATTGCAATCGGCTATTGAATGTATCTCTTGGACAATCTTCTGCTTGAGAGTAGTGAAAACAAGCATCATTTCATACGAGCTTGCATTTCTGGTTTGCAAATCCTTGGAGAAGAAAGAAAAGGACAAAAATATCTGGTATGGGATGGATAAGCAGTAGTCTTTGTTTTCTCTGTTATAATTAATGGGATAGATAAGCAGTAGTCTTTGTTTTCTCTGAATTGCTTTAGTATTCATTATTGTGTTATTTTTTCCAATTAACATTCGGTGTTATAATGTAGTGGGAGGACATCCACCGTAGCACAGAGCTCTTGAGGCATTCGGCTCCCTATGAAAGTATTGTCGAATCCCATTAGAGGAGCCCCAAGAGAACAATGCGAACAATGATGTACTTGGAGACATTGGAGAGAGTAGCTCTCGATCAGAGGATCAAATCCCGATACAGCCCATTACTACACCAGCGCTAACGAAGGAGGTTGAACGGGTATACTATGCATGTGTCATGGATGCCTCAACATCAGCATCTCCTTCCTCTCCCCTCAACATTACTAATTCAAAAAATGGGAATGAGTGTGGTACTCAGGCTACAGTGGATGAAGCTTGCCATGATTTTCTATCTGATGAAGACATAGTTGCAATAAATGGAGAAGGAGATCTGTTATTATCTGATGAGGACATAGTTGCAATAAATGAAGAAGGAGATCCGTTACTTATAGATGCTGAGGCAGCCCTAGCAAGTGGTGCAAGTATAGAACCAGCAATAAGAACGGTATTTACTGACGAAGATGAAGCTTATGATTATTATAATAAGTACGCAAAATTGTTAGGGTTTGGTAAAAAAACAGGAAGGACCATATGGAAACATGGTGGAAGAATTAGTTGGATTTTAAAATGTTGTAGGCAAGGTTTTCGTAGTGAGATGTATCATGGGAGTGAAAATGCTTGCCCCCACCCAAAATGTGGATGTCAGGAAAAAAACCGCATTAAGAAGAATAATAGATGGGTTCTTGCGAAGGTTGTAAAAGAATATAATCATATTCTCACAAAGCCCAACAAGACTAGATTCATTTGCTTTCATCGAAAGATATCAAATACAGTGAAAAGGGTGATTGACACATTGGAGTCTTCCATGACTAAGTCTAGGGTTACGATAGATTACCTTATTGAAGAGGCTGGTGGGGCAAAAATGTTACTTTCATTGAGAAAGACCTTGAGAATCACATAACTAGAAAAAGAAAACAACTGAAAGAGAAAGAGTGTAATATTGTTATAAATTGGTTTGATACGGAGAATGAATTGGACCCTAATTTTTTTTATAGAGTTCGACTTGATGAGATGGGGAGGTTGTTTGTTGTTTTATGGATTGATTCAAAGTATAGATTGTCATACCAATTTTTTAATGACGTGGTAACCTTTGACACCACATACCAAACAAATGTATACAGTATGCCCTTTGGCCCAATCCTTGGAGTTAATCATCACGTTAACACAATTTTCCTCAGATGTGCTCTCATCTTCAATGAAACTACATAAACCTTCATTTGGTTAATTGAGAACTGGCTAGAGGCAATGGGAGGCTGCCAACCAGGTACAATTATCACTGATCAAGCTTAGCGATAACAGCTGCAGTCAAGACAGTTTTTTCGAATACTAATCATCATTATTGCAAGTGGCACATCATGGGAAAGTTTAAAACACATCTTAGCCATGTTGAGCATGCGCACCTATTATTCTTAGAGGTATTCAAGAAGTGTATTGCAGCCTATACAGTTGAGCAGTTTGAGGCTGATTGGTTGGCTATGATTCAAAAATATGATCTTCAAGAGGAAAGTTGACTCAAGTGGTTATATGGTTGTCGCACTCAATGGATTAATGCATACATAGCTGATAGGTTCACAGCCAGCATGAAAACTACACAACGAAGTGAAGGGTTTAATCGTCATTTAAAGATGTACGTCACTTCTGGTACATGTTTACAAAAGTTCATGAATGCTATTGAAAATTTGCAAAACAAGATTTTCACAAAAAAAGAAGAAGAGAAAGACAGGTAGATCTTACATCTACACCTATTCTAAAGACAACCTTCTTTATCGAGGAGCATGCAGCAAAGACATACACTCAAAAAGTATTTAGAAAGTTCCAAGAGGAGGTGGTAAGGTCTTCAAATTGCCGTAACAAATTAATAGAAGGCAATGATGAATTCGTCAAATATAAGGTAGAAGACATTGGCGGTGTGCCAATCCCTCGAACGGTTACATTCATTGAATCAGGGAAGAAGTGTACATGCACATGTCAATTCTTTGAGCGTCTTGGGATACCTTGTTCACATATGCTCAAAGTGTTCAACATGAGGAATGTATTGAAGATCCCATCTAACTACATTTTGAGCCGTTGGACAATGGATGCAAAGAAGGGTGTCAAAGACAGATGTGGTGCTAGTAGTTCAACTATATCTAAATTTCTGAGTTTCATTCGACGTCATGAGCTTTATGATCTTGTGAGAACAATTGTAGAGCCAGCATTAGAAAATGATGATCTATTTGAAAAAATGAAGTTGGGTTTTGAGGAGGTCAATACAACAAGATAGTCTTTGTCGAATACTCATGCACCATCAGCCTCCACTCATTGAAGTGTTGTTGAAGATGAAGTATGTGGCATTGTTAGATCAATTGATGCCTCCCTCCCTTATACTCGATCCACCATATGCACGAGCAGTTGGACGAGCAAGGACTAAAAGGATAAAACCTTCATGGGAGGAAGGGCCAAAAGGTTCTATGCAGAAAAAACGGTCGAAGGAAGGACCACGCACTGGAAGGAAGTGGAAAGTTTGCAATAAGAGTGGACATGACAAACGTAACTGTCCCGTGAGGGCGCATGGGATGTAGAGCTACTGAGGACCTCGAGCCGAGTTGACTAATTTATTGGGAATGTAAAGAACTTGAGTAATTTTTTTATTGTTGGAGACATTTAAATACCCCTTTTTGTAGAAGCATTTGGGCGTTTTGTGAATATTTAATATTCATGTAATTTTGTGGGTATGTAAAGGACCGCTTTATAGGAGCATGTAAAGGACCTCTTTATGGGGCATCTAAAGTCTAAAGAACCTATTTGGTAACTTTTTGGTAACATATGTGTGATATTTATTTATTTTCATGTATTTCATTAATGTGTGCAATGTGGGTTTTATTTCGATAATGAAATGCATTTATATCCCCACGGTTCTCACCTTATTTTATTTTTTATGTCGAGCATTTGATACATTCTTACTTTTTACGACACCAGAGGACGTGCAGAAAAAAGAACCTGAGAATTTCATTCACAAAAGATTATGTGTGTTTCATTGTAGCTGATAACCAGATCTCTCTCTCTCTCTCTCTCTCTTTCTCTCTCTATTTATATGTATGTCTTAAAAAAAAAAAAAATTGAATAATATCAGAAACCAGAGAATTTCATTCACAAAAGATTACCATTAATTCAACAATGACCAATTACAATCATTTACAAACCACTGGATTACCATTAATTAAACAATGACCAATTACAATCATTTACAAACTACTGGAAAGACACAAGGAGGTTAAACACCTCATGAAATAGGAAAAGAAATACCACCCTTTTCGATGGTAGCTTGTTCTCCAATTTTGCAAATGAAGCTCAAAGTGTTGTATCATCACTTCCATGACAGCTAGTTCTCCATATGTTCGATATTCAAGCCACCATCGCATTGTTTCGTTGCTGCTTTGCTGATTTTTTTAGACCAGAAGGGTGGGAAAGCCGCTCTAAGAGCATCAAGAGTACCCTTCTTGCTTGCTCACCAGCCCCCGAGCTTGTGCCATTATTGGAAGCAGCAAGCACACTCTCTGAGATGCCAATGTCACTCTCATTAGCCTCCATCGTCAAGCTCTCAACAATCAAGAGCATGCCTTCTGCTGGCTCCACAACATCGACAAAGAAGGCACGCCTAGCTGTCTCCAAGAGGAGGCCCAGTGCACCTAGCTCTAATAAGGCACACCTGTTCTCCCGAATGAAGAAGCCAAAGAGACAGAACACCAAGAAGGCGGAGAAGCATGCAGCTGCGATGTCGAGAGAAGCATGTGTACCAGTAATGCCTTGAATTTCAAAGAGATTAGTGGTCTTGTTCTTGCCTGTGGTTTGGCCATAGGCCATATCATTTTCTTGAGAATCTAATGCATAAGCTCTAATGAAATAAGTAGCAGTACGAATATCTCTCTCTATGAGCCAAGAGACAGTGGTTGTTGAGTCGTTGGGGTTGTAAGGTTGAGCTGCTATCTTGAATTGGCATGTCTTATCTTTCTTGAGATCATCCACAGTCTTCCTCCAGGCCCTGTCCTTTTGGCTCAAAGGTGCATAACAAAGCTTAATCTTTATCTTCTTATATTATTGGTTTGTTCCATGGGGGAGAGACTGGTTCGAGGACCATGAGGGAGAGACTGGTTGGAACATAAAAAAACTGCACATTTAGCACTTTGTGTGTTATTTCTGATTGGTACATAAAAACCTGCACATTTGACACTTCTTACATGATAAAGGTTAACTTACTAAAAAAAAATTCTTCTTACATAATAATAGATGTGTTTCATGAGGTATTTCCAAACAATCCAGCAGGCCACATGCATATAAACAACTTTCAATGCAACCAAAATCAAACTTTACCTATACAAAAGACATGCCATTCAATAAGTTGAAACATTGCCAATGATCAGAACAATTTTGATCTTTCTTGTTGGGTTGTAAAATTAGGTTAGACAAAAAGAAATAAAAACCTGAAAAACCAGTTAAATATATGTTTCCACAAAGAATTAAAACTTATACCTGACGTATAACAACAGTTCTATGGTGAAAAAACTTTATTTATGAAGTACAACCAAGCAGCCACATCCATTCCCAAAGAAAAAGCCAGCTGTGACATGAAGTCCAACATTTTCTCAAATATATAGTTGTAAGAATGCCAATGTTGCTCTTCGAGCCAATAGCAGTCTACAAGGCTACAAGTCATCTCAAGACAAACCATGACTCTCTGTAGTCAAAAGCCCCCAAATGGACACATGAGCTTCAGCATGGAGGCATTCTAGGAGAATACCACGAAGATCAGGTGGGTGCAGGCAGCAACTCTAGGCACCTGCCTAGACCATTACTCAGTGCTCAGCTGTGCATATATCTTTTTATTACTATGTTGTGGTCCTAAATCCATTTTACCACAACAATGATCACCTCTCAAAGACTGAACTTAGAGATAAAGCACAAAGGAAAAAGCTCCAAAGAACACAATAAAAGGTAATATGTGAGAGTAAAACAGGGCCTCTTTGGACAAAACATTTGACAACTTTGTGTAGAGAAATTGGAGTAGTCCCATGAACCTCAATGAATTTCTGGTCAAAGCCATTAGTTCAACTGGTCAGTTGATGACAGGCAAAGAAATAACCAATGATAGAGATTGGTATGAGAAGCAATATCCAGATTAACCAAGCATAAAACGTAATCATTAGATGGTACTGAGTATACCAATGGGCAGGTTAAATGAAAAAGCCAATAAACTCACTTGGTGAACCAAAGTTAAAAAAGAAAGTCCATAAAAAGTGAGATCTTCATAGTCCTAAATCAATAGCTTATTTAATTGCCTGATGGTAGAACTTGAAGGTGTTTTCCGTATAATCCCTTCACACACATGCCACACACACACGCATGCCCGCACATATGCTTACACACATTCACAAATGATCTGCATGTACCGGTATATGTTTATGTCAGCATGTGTTCGCATTTGTATACATATGTAGCTCTTTTTCAGCAAGAGAGTATTGGAAATTGGCCAGATGGTTCTCATTTCCAGCCAGGAAAACACTCCACTGAAAAAATAGGTGCTAACCATTATTAGTGTTCACCAAAAAGAAGAAGAAGAAGAAGAAGAAGAAGAAGAAAAAAGAACTAGAAGTAGTAGGGTAGTAATTACCCAAAAAGGAAAAAAAATCAGTAGGGTAGTAGCAGTACCATATGGTGATGTAATTACATAAGATGCATTTGAGCATATGTAGGAAAATGATGATATACATCTACATGTTTGTACATGAAAGCATTTAACTAGAAGTAGTGGAAATCGTATCTAAATTTGAGTTTATAATTTGTAAAGACAGAAACGTGCATGTGTTATCTACGTACCCAAAAATATGAGTATGTGAAGTTTGATGCCTTTTTGATTATCAAATGTACATCAACTACTTCTGAGAGACCAACTTGCACACACCATGATGCAATATAGATTTCACAGGACTATTGAATGTCAGGAAAGAAATATTACAGAACTATCAATGATTTGTGCAAATAGAAGCTCACAAATTCTAACATATAAATTCTATCAAAACCGCAATCTATTAAGAAACAGTTTGTGTGCATACCATAAAGAAAAGCCATAATGCATCCAACATACTCAAATCTTAGCACTTACCCAAAAAATTACAAATACATATCACATTCAGATTTTATCTTGCTTCTCATGTCACCATGTCCGAAGAATCAAATAACACGCTCCCAAAAATATTAAAGATGTTACAATTAAAGAGAAGTCCACCAAAAATTAGAGTTAGCTGCAGTTATATGATAATTCAGGCTCAATTTCTCTATTTTGCTCATAACTGCATTACCAATCAAAAGACCAGCAAAAGAGGAGAGAAATGAAAAAACAGATTCACCCAAAATAAATCATGTTATCCATTAATCCTTCCAAATACCACTGCAAAAATGTAACTACCCTCCATTTTCATATAAAAAATGGTTATTTAAATCATGAGATTCCAAATTAAATGTTTCTAAATCAAACCCACGGCATATTATTTGGTAACATCTAGAGCATACTATGAGGCCATAAAAAAATAAGGAAGAAAACCTAGTTTGAAAAACAAAAGAAGAAATGCTAAAAGAAACTCAATTATTAAATTTCCCAATCTCCTCCAAGTTCAAGACGCATACGGATTCAGAGCAAAAACCAAAACCCACATCATAATTCTCTAAATATTCATCACATAACAAAACCCAACTGAACAAAAACTGATATTCCCCTGAAATTTCTTGCATGAATAAAACTAATGGAAAAAGAAAAAAAAAAGGACTTCTAATTTACGACAGGAAAGACATGATTGATAGGGAGTTTTTCAGTAGCTAAGTGGTGGCACGCATTTTGGTACATCCACCTCCTTGCGATTTGGCTTTCCATCTCTTCACTAAAACCTCCATGAACAGGCTTTCTTTTCTCTCTAAAGCATCTGGGAAGTTCGCAAAGACAATGTGGGTAGCAGCGCAGAGAAAGTGAGGGGACCTTCATAGAGCAGTAGAGAGGGCGACGGGAGAGAGTGGACCTTCATAGAGTAGTAGACAGGTCGAGCGAGAGAGAAGGGAGGTTAGCAGAGCAAAGGACGGTAGCAGGTGAAATATTGGAAGGTTTGAAGCTTTTGAGCCTTCGAGCGTCGGGTTTTGTTCGCAGATCTGAACGGTTCGCAGGTGAAATATTGGATTTAATTTGAACAAACGGTTGATGGTAATGTGGCGAGATTCCTGTTACTTTTCGCCTATAGGTATAGGCATTCGTAAGAATTTTCTTATATATATATATATATATATAGGGTGCGGTTTGTATAGAGCCTAGGCTCTAAACAATCAAATTAGAGCCTACCTTCAAATAGTATCAAGAAATGTCGTTTCAATCTGGAAATCTTAGTGATAGCCTTAAAATATAAAAGTCTTTGCAATGCCTCTAGGCGAGAATCTACAGTGATTTCGGCCCTACCCTATCGACGGTCTATTCAAAAAACATGAAATAAAGGGTCATGATTAGCTGAGAACACTCCGTGCGCGAAACGCCCCTGATTGGCTCAAAAAGCTTCAAACCTCAAAAAATTTCCAGTTACCCTTCTTTTCCATTTCCTCTCCTCTACGACCTCCCTCTCTCTCACTCTGAGGCATCCCCCTCTCTACGAGGCTCCCCTCTTGGCTTGTCCTCTTCTCTCCTCTGCTATGTGAAGTGAAGAGCTATTCTTTCTCGTTTGTCCCCTCCCCTCTCTGTTAAGCCCGAATGCGGTCATCTCCGTCGTCCTCTCATCTTGCTGAGAAGCTTCGGTTTTGCCACGGACGCCGCACACTCCTCCTCTATTTAGGATATCAATCAGGTGAATGATTATCTTGATTTTTTTGTACTCGAACCCAAGCCACAATCTAACCCTAATTCATAAAATAAATTTGGGTTCAGTATTCATTTTCCCTATTCTGTGATTTTTTTTTTGTGAATTTGAATTTGAGAAATGGAATTTTTTGTCATATTCATTTAATTTCTTCAGTCGCCTCCATGTATTTATTTGTCTTCTTTTGGGGAAGTGGGTTCATGTCCAATTGGTTAGTGAGACTGATAGAAGTTATTTGGGCATTATTTCATCAAAATGGGGGGAAGGGTTCTTGGATGTCTTCAGAAACTTATATTTAGAGTTCTAAATTGTTTTATCCATTCCAAAGCATTGGTTGCAATTGGCACATTTCCAAATCGAATGTGAAGCATCAAAGGTTATTTGGCTTAATTTTATTTTTTTATTTTTTGATTTATCAGTAATTATTGAAGGCTTCTTAGTTAAAATAAATTTCAAGGTGCATTGGCTATATAAGTGTATAAAATTGGTTATTAGTATTCAATAAAACCCCCACTAAAGGATTGGTGAAAATATGAGCAAAGGGCCTTGTTCTCCCTGTTCTCTTTGTTTTCTTGCGAGTGGCCCTGCTTTCTTTCTTGAAAAATTTTATATAACGAAGCATGTTAAATAATTATGATTACATGGTTTATTACTTGAAGTTCATGTTCTTTTTGCTCTGAAGTACATGGATCTGGTGAGTTCTTGCTTCTTGCTTCTTGTTGCCAGAGCCACGTAAACAGCTCTTAAACAAACCAAGTGAGTTCTTCCTTGCCCTCTCTCTTCATGCCACACACTCAGTTCTTCTCTGTCCCTCTCTCTCTCTCTCTCTCTCTCTGTCTCTCTCTATGCTACACACAATCAGTTTACAATATAATTTCCACCACCAAGATTAGTTTATTACTCATTGTATCGTGGCTTGAATCGGGAGAAAAAAGTTTACTTAAGGGTGAGGCCCTAAACAATCAAATTAAGGCACACATAAAAAATTCACCCTTTGTTGCAATTTTTGCAATGTCCTTGTTGCATGTACCCTTTGTTGCTCCAAATGCCTTTATTTGTTAATTAGAAAATATTTTATATACTCTTTTTTGAAATATGGCTATATTGATATACTCTTGATAGGTCTTCACTATTATATTTAGTAAATAAGAGCTTAGTTGAGTCTTTCACAAGCGAGAAACCTTCTTAATAAACATATTGAACTCTTTAGTTAGTTTTGCTTTTGTTTTATGTCTTTACGTGATAGACAAACATTCACTAAAGGAGTTGTTAAGATGTGTGAGTTTGTGACAATCCTCTCAGGACTTAAAATGGAACCCACTAGTGAGGTTCATATTTTGTTTTGGTGTGTCCCACACCTTTCTCCTTCATTATTCTCATTTCATCTGACCCTCATGATCTACATGACTATGTTTTTAAAAGTCCAATGACAGTAACTATTCAATTTGCCAAATTATCTTAAGTCACTTTTATTGGGTCTTTTGTACAAGACTGGGATCAGAAAAGTCCAACCCAAATAGTGACTGAGATGTGTGAGTTTGTGACAATCCTCTCAGGAGTTACAATGGAACCCACTAGTGCGGTTCACATTCTGTTTTGGTGTGTCCCACAACTTTCTCCTTCACTGTTCTCATTTCATCTGACCATCATGATCTACATGACTATGTTTTTTAAAGTCCATTGACCATATTATAATATCTTTTTTGAAAATATATATCATCATGTTTTGTTATAAATTATCTTTTTTGATAAACAACAAACCTAGATATTCTCTATCTCAAGTTTCTCAAGTGAAATCTCAATTTGATTTAGCTGCACAATTGAGGCTGGAGAATGATCAGGTAGCGTATGTTAATACATATTTTTAAGTTCTAGCCTTGTACTCTTTTAATGTGATCTAATAATGTTACTCTCTTCATACTAATGACAAAATGTGTACAATCATTTACACATTCTTGTACCCCTCTAGATGGTGGACTGCTTAGAAGTAGTTATTAAAGATGTGAAATCCATTCACTAAGGGATTGGTGAAAATATGGGCAAAGGGACTTGTTCTCCCTATTCTCTTTGTTTTCTTACGAGTGGCCCTGCATTCTTTCTTTTCCATGTATGTCATTAATGTGTGCAATGTGGGTTTACTTGGATAATGAAATGCATTTATACCCCTACAGTTCTTACTTTATTTTATTTTTTATGCTGAGCGTTTGATACATTCTCACCTTTTACCACACCAGAGGGCGTGCAGAATAACTTTATAACCATCACGGACCTGCTTTGGATAACAAACTCTCTCTCATAGGCCTTGGATTTCTCTCTCTCTCTCTCTCTCTCTCTCTCTCTCTCTCTCTCTCT
>NW_006499617.1:5090474-5112284 GCF_000471905.2 Amborella trichopoda | reverse complement strand
TCGCTCTCTTTCGACTCAACCAAATAAATGAGCTTATGTTGTTTCATTGTAACTGATAACCAGATCTCTCTCTCTCCGTTTATGTGTGTCTCAAAAAAAAAAAACTATAAACTGAATAATACCAAAAACTAGAGAATTTCTTTCACAAAAGATTAACCAATTACAATCATTTACAAACCACTGGAAAGATATAAGGAGGTAAAACCCCTCATGAAATAAGAAAAAACCAAATACAAATGAAGCTTAAAAAAACTTAACCCAATTGAGCTGACTCCACCACCAACAAGTCCTTTATTTCTTTTTATTTCTTCAAGTTTTACTCTTCCATTCGAATGATGCTGCGAATGCCTTCCCCTTTGAGCATATATTCAAACATCTTATTGATCTCCGAGAATGAGACTGAATGTGTGATGAAGTACCTTTTTCATGTATTTGTTGACAATAGATGGAAGATCCTAATGTGGCTTATAGTTTCCAAAGAATGTTCCTTTGAGAGTCCTTTCATTGAGCACATTCATGGGTGTGTCTTGAACACTGCATCCTTGTGAAGAACCCCAACAAGCACAGTTACACTTCATTCTTTTGCATGTATTTACAGTACATGAGCACAATTTAAAAAATGAAAAAAAAGAAAAATAAATGAATGTCATAAATAGCACATATCAAACAAGCACCAGAAGCACAAAACAACAGCAGGAGCAGGGGTACGAGGGAAGGATAAGCAGTTTCCAAAAGCTCTACAGCTTAGAGAACCAGATTGTCATAAAAGAAAGTCAACATATATGCATCTAGGAACACTATTGTGCAAATGTATAGTTACAGACAAAATCTTCATGAGTAGTATTCATGACTCTGACAGAGTCATTGTTTCAGTCCATAGGCATCGAGTGGACAATAGATATGCATCCTACTCCAAATACTCATGGTAGGTGCAATTTTGAAGAGGGAGCTACAACCTATGTACCAATGATACTAGATTCGCGTCATCATCAATTGTATGCTGCTATTTGGAAGCATTTCAGAAATTCAGAGAGCTATAATATACTCTCTTACACTTTCATTAATAATTGTTGTACATTGTAATAAAAAGAGAAACAAATAATATCATCATCATCATCATCCAAACCTTATCCCAATTGTTTGGGGTTGGCTAAAAGACATAATGTACTCTCTAAAACAAAATAATACTCACAACTTCAACAAATTTGACATGTTACTGTAGGAGGCAGGAATGTGGCTACCAGCGAACTGGTTATTATCACGCTGGCTGCAAAACAAATTAGAAACAAACATTGTATACTCGAATGCAAAAAATATGTGAATTGAATTCACATCTTTAAGAACAACTTCTTAGCAGTCCACCATCTAGAGGGGTACAAGAATATATAAATGATTGTACACATTGTGTCATTAGTATGAAGAGAATAACATTATCCGTTTGATTACAAGGATAGAACTTAAAAATATCTATTAACATACGCTACCTGGTCATTCTCCAGCCTCAATTGTGCAGCTGAATCAAATTGAAATTTCACATGAGAAACTTGAGATGGAGAATATCTAGATTTGTTGTTCATCAAAAAAGATAATTTATAACAAAAAAGGATGATAATATGGTGAATGAACTTTACAAAAGCATAGTCATGTAGATCATGATGGTCAGATGAAATGAGAACAGTGAAGGAGAAAGGTGTGGGACACACCAAAACAGAATGTGAACCTCACTAGTGGGTTCCATTATAACTCCTGAGAGGATTGTCACAAACTCACATATCTCAATCACTATTTGGGTAGGACTTTGCCGATCCCAGTCCTATTCAAAAGAGCCAATGAAAGTGACTTAAGATAATTTTGTGGTATACTTTCAAAAATTGAATAGTTACAGTGAGAAGCATGAGCACAAATTCAGAAATAATAAACTAATCATCATTTTAATCCCCAATAAATAAATATTCATAGGAATGCAGTTGTTTCAGTTGTGAGAGGTTCAGACCAAGATATTGATAAAATGTTCTATTTGGGACAATAAGCACTGCACACTCCCATGCGATCATTTTGAACTTTACTACCTTGGGTAAAACCCTACCTAGAAGGATTCTTAGGACCCCAACCTTAATTTAGGGATCAACTTCAAAAGAAAGCCATTAGTTTGGGACGGCACAAGCAATAACCAGATACCGTTTTCTATAGGCCAACAAAATGATTTCATGGTGAATGTCATGCTCAAGTTTTGTGAAAACAGACATCATAAGTGAGATGTTAAATTGAATCTCAGTATTGTACTATATATCTCACTCCAAAGAACAAATTACTTTGAGACAGTAAAGAACATATTCTTTTGAGACAATAGAATTGGTTCTCTTGACCCTACATGTAACAATCCTAAACTTTCAAAAAAAAAAATAAATAAATAATTCTTTATAGTGTGATGGTCCGTATAAGTATTATGGTCCTTAGGGACCATCACCACTTTTGTTGACTTTTTCCTTTCATATACCACGTCCTTTAGGTGACGTGGGCCTTAAATGTTTCACGTATAATAATATCGTCACACCTCATGTATGGGGAGGAGCTTAATAAATAATATAATAGTGTGTCTTAAGCATATAAATAGGAGAGGTGAGGACTCCCACCCTAGAAAACTTTTGTATAAGCTCTCCCAACACACTGAGATCTTTCTCTCTCTAGCAAAATTTTTATCAGAAGCTTCCTCTCAAATATTTTAGGTAAGTGACTTCATTATCTTGAAAAATAATCCGTTCTTTTTAAAAATAAAATGAAATAATTACTTCTGCTTATTATCATGAATTTTAAGCGCAATAAATTTTATGCGCAAGCGACCTTATTATTTTGAAAAATAATCTTTTTAATAAAATTGTGATATTTTATCTATGTTAGAAATTTTAAATGCTGTAAATTCTTAGAAATAAATTTATTTATTTTTCTTGTCTATTGTTAGAAAATTTTAGAGACTATAAAATTATTATAAATAAATGTGATATTTCTGCTTTTAGTAAAATTGTGAGATTTCTTTCTACTATTTTTGAATATTTAGACATTGTAAATTTCATGTGCAAATGACTGCCTTATTATTTGAAAACTGATATTTTTGCAATTGATTATAGCATGTTCTGTGAAATGTTTATTTATGAATTAACATCCCATAAATTATGATAATTCCATATTCTTGAATTTCTATAAGAGTTTTTCTATACATATTAGATTGGCAATTATGCTAGAATGTTTTTACGAACTGCTACCTTTCTAAATTTGAGCCCAAAATATTTGACTGGTTATTTTTGAAATGTTATTGAAAATGACTGTTATTAATGATTTCAGTGAAATTCATATTAATAATTTCAGTGATATGTGGAGTACATGATATTGCTGCTTTCGAGTGTTTAAAGAGATTTAGAAATACTTTAAGTATGCAAGTGGACTCATCCGATTCGCCGGTGTGGTAAAAGTGGACCTATACGGTACGCCGGTAGGGATTAAGTGGACTCATCCGGTACGCTGGTGAGGTATAAGTGGACCTGCAGGGATTAAGTGGACTTATCTGGGACACCGATAGGGATTAAGTGGACCCATCAGGACGCTGATGGGGTATATAGGTGACCTACTTGGGACGCCAGTAGGGAAATTTGTGAAATCCTTTGAATTATGCACTGCCAATAAAATGTTATATACATTTCAATTATTCGGATTATACTTAATTATATATTTTTTAAAAGTGAAACTGTTAATGCATTTATGTTAATAGATCTCCGTTTGAAAATATTGATATCTTTCAACCATGATTAGTTTTAGGATTATGATGATCACTTACTGAGTAGCCAAACTCATCAAACTATGGTAAACAGTTTTTTTCAGGATAACTGCGGTTTCATTTTGAGTTCTCGTCAGAATCAACTTTGGAAGATATTGTAGTTGTGCTTAAACTTTCTTTTGTTACTTTGTAAGAATTCACCATTGTAAATTTGTCCTATCAAGAGATGTATATATGTTTTGACTGTCATATCTCAAGAATATCAGTATTGTAAATTCTTGGGGCATGACACTACATATTCATGTCAGTTGATGGGGAAAGCAACAAAAGAAAACGATGATCTGACTCAGACAAAATTGAGGTATCATAATAAAATAATTTAACTCTAAAAATTTCACCCTGACTAGAAATTCAAAGATTTGATCATGAGGACCAAATACTGCTAACCTTTTCTAAGCAGTATATCCTAGAGAAATACAATAACAACTCCTTAAGTGAATGTTTGTCTATCACGTAAAGACATAAAACAAAAGCAAAAATAACTAAAGAGTTCAATATGTTCATGAAGAAGGTTTCTCGCTTGTGAAAGGCACAACTAAGCTCCTATTTACTAAATATATTAGTTAAGAACCATCAAGAGTATATCAATATTGCCACATTTCAAAAAAGAGTACATAAAATTGTTTATGATACAAAATCTGACATATATGGTAATGAAAATCTCTCGGATTTGAGGCAAAGAAACTGGGACAAACCGAATTCAGATCTGAGGCAAGATCTGCTTGGAAACGAGCAGATCTACTCTCAGATTTGTAGCAGCGCCAGCATGATCCAAGACATTATAAAATACGATTTTAAGCAAATAAATAAATCAAAATGAAATAAAAATGATATAGTATAAGAAGTAAATAAAGGAAATGATACCAAACGGGCCAGATGGCCCGGAACTCCCAAGCCTTTCGGGACTCGCCCGTATCAGAACTAGTCTTCTTTTGGCTCTCTGATTCGGATGTCGATCAGCAAGTCTTGATTGAGTAGGGTGGTTGTGCCCTATAAATGGCTTAGAACTAGGGTTCTCAAGCTTAGCTTAGGTTAGAGTTTTCTCTCTGAGTTTTTATCTTAGATTTTATCTTCTACAGCTCTCTCCAGTTTTTCTCTCTCTCCCCAGCTTTTAATCTCTCTCCCCCTCAAACTTCCATGAAAAGAGGGTTTATAGGGGTCAAAATCCGTTGGGAAGGATATCCCCCCGCAACAAACAAATTCCCCAGTCAAAGATACCATTTTGGGGAGGTGGATTTGGGTAGCACGGGGTGTGCCGAACAAGTAAAATGGCACAAATCGATTTGGACTGAGCGACATGGGTCGTATAACCTGGGCAGCATGCCCTGTGTTGCCCATGGCTGGGCAGCACGCCCTGTGTCGCCTGGGCGGCACGCCCTATGTCGCCTAAGGCTGGGCAGCACGGCTCATGTCGCCTTGGCGGCATGCCTGCCGCACAATAAAAAATGCTCCAAATTGAAACTTTTATTTTCAAGTATGTTGCTCAGCCTCTTGTGAAGCTACCAGAAAATATTTGGGTCAAAACGAATTTGTTTGCTATTTTTAATAATTATTTTGGTAAAACAAGGCCTTTACATAAATCTGGATCAAAACAGGGTTTCTGCAGGGTTCCGGGCAGGCTGACTGGTTCGGGTCACAAGATAGGATGTGTGAACTATGGATTTTGGTTTCCTAGGTTAAGTATGATCCTAAAGGTTCAAGAAACCATAGAATTTATCAGATTTAAAATTGGGTGTCTACAGTTGCCCCTCTTTAGCACTCCCTGTCCTTCGGGGGACAAGTGAGTAGCAAAGAAGTAGACACTTTGATATTCTCTGTCCTTCGAGGGGCAGGTGAACGTCAAAGATAAAGTAGACATTTTCAATTTCGTCTTGAATTCATGTGGTCAGGAGGCACACCAACTATCCCTCCAAGTCATTGCGCTCACCGAGTTCACCCACCTAGGGCATTTTTCCTCCTAGGGTTTTTGGCATGAGATGTCGCTGAGTTACACAAGCTTGAAACTCAAGTTAGACTTTCTAGCCATGCCCCTTAACTTCAGGGGTTTTCCCAATTTGAATTTTGAACCCTGGCATTTTGTTTGATTTCCTTAGGGTTTCCTTAGGTTGTCTATAAGGAAAGGCTTTCTATAGTAAGAGACTTGTCTGGCCGAATCCGAAGTGAGAGACGGGGCAGCAATGTGGCAATCGCAGCAAACAAGATAATCATCATATACGGGTGTCCAAGCTCCTTCGTTTTAAAATACCTTTTAGAAATTTTGAAAGTAGGGGAGATTTGAAATAGAACCTGAAGCAGGGATCGCTCACAATTTTAACAAATAAATTTAAGTTTTTAAAATCACAGACATTTAGTGAAAATTTTGGAAGGAGAAAGATATTTTGAAAAACAAAGTTGGTTAGCAGTTTTAACTATCGCAACCATAGAGTCCTCTAAGCAGTTTAGCATCATGCAGCGATGCTCCATACACCCAACCCTTTTACGTCATACAGGGATAGACGTTTGAACAAGGTGGTTGTGCCTTGAACACATTGAATAGGGCAGTTGTGCCCTGGACACATCCGATATTTTATGTCATACGGGGCTAGACGTTACATGTCTCGGCTCTTTTACGTCGCACGAGTTTGACGTTGAACTGGATGTACCTGATCTTTAGCATCATACGGGGCTAGACGTTTGAATAGGGTGGTTGTGCCCTGAACACATTGAACAGGGTGGTCTGAACACATTCAACATTTTAATACGAGACTAGACATTACCTGTCTTGGCTCTTTAACGTTACACGAGTTTGACGTTTTTCATGTCTCGGCTCTTAAACGTCGCACGAGCTTAATGTTTTTCCTATCTCGGCTCTTTAACAGCGCATGAGTTTGACAATTTTCCATTGAAATAGGGTGGTTGTGCCCTGGATCGGACTTTGGTTGGCAGTTTAGGCTCATACCACTGAGGAGTGTAGGGCGAGATTTGAAATAGAACCCGTAGCACGGACAAACCACGATTTTAACAAAGAAATTAAAGTTTTTGAAATCACAGACATATAATGAAAATTTTTAAAAGAGAAAGATATTTTAGAAAACAAAGTTGTTTAGCAGTTTTAACTCCTGCAACCATAGAGTCCTCTAAGTAGTTTAGCGTCATGCAGCGATGCACCATACACCCAACCCTTTTACGTCATGTGGGGATAGACATTTGAACAAGGTGGTTGTGCCTTGAACACATTGAGCAGGGTGGTTGTGCCCTGAATATATTCGACATTTTACGTCATACAGGGCTAGACGGTACTTGTCTCGACTCTTTTATGTCACACGAGTTTGACGTTGAACAAATATACCCGACCATTAGCATCATATGGGGCTAGGCATTTGAACAGGGTGGTTGTGCCCTGAACACAATGAATAAGGTGGTTGTGCCCTGAACACATCCGATATTTTACGTCATACGCGGCTAGACGTTACCTGTCTGTCTTGGCTCTTTAACGTCGCACGAGTTTGACATTTTTCTTATCTCGGCTTTTTAACGTCGTATGAGTTTGACGTTTTTCTTATCTCGGCTTTTTAACGTCATACAAGTTTGACGTTTTTCTTGTCTTTACGCTGTCGCACGAGTTTGATGTTTTTCCATTGAAACAAGGTAGTTGTGCCCTGGATCCGACTTTGGTTGGCAGTTTAGGCTCATACCACCGAGGACTGTTCTCTTTTTTTCTTTTTCTTTTTTATTTGTTTGAAATTTTGGAAACTTGGTTGGCAGTTTAGGCTCATGCCACCACAGAGCATTTTTATTTCTTTGATTTTTTTTTTTTTGAAATTTTCTGGAAAATTGGTTGCAGTTTAGGCTCATGCCACCAAGGAGCGTTTTTCTTTT
This sequence comes from Amborella trichopoda, assembly GCF_000471905.2. The sequence goes on along the minus strand of NW_006499617.1, from coordinate 5,104,597 downwards.
TTAAAAATTTTATAGAAAATTGGTTGGCAGTTTAGGCTCATGTCACCGAGGAGCGTGTTTACTTTTTTGAATTTTTTTTAAAAAATTTTTTTGGAAAATTGGTTGGCATTTTAGGCTCATACCACCGAGGAACGTATTATTTTAAAAGTCAATAAAAATGTTTGTAAATGATCATAAAAAACCATGACAAGCCATGTTTGATCCTTGGAAGTCCCCAAAATTATGTGGGGGCATTGTTGAAAAAGAATGTTTGGGCAACACAGGGCGTGTCGCACGGGCGGCACTAGTGGTGTTGCCCAAGTTTGGGCGATACAGCTAGTGTTGCCCACCTAAAAAACAAACTTTTCGTTTTTTCTATTGAAAGTTTGGGAATAAAAACAAAGAGGTTTTGGCATAAAAAACTTGGGCGACACCAGTGGTGTCACCTATACAAGTTGGGATTTAAATGGGATATGAGAGATGTGGGCGATACCAGTGGTGTCACCCGAGCAACACATGTAGTGTCACCCGGGCGACATTTGTAGTGTCACCCACACAGGCCGGGGAACAATAGGCGTGTCACCCACACAGGCCGGGGGACAATAGGCGTGTTGCCCACACAGGACGGGGAACAATAGGCATGTCGCCCACACAGGCCGGGGGACAATATGCGTGTCGGCCAAAAAAAAAAAAAGATAATAATAAATGTATATATATTATTTTTTGTTACTTTTGGGAGAATTCTGCCCTTGTTGGGAGGTCCTTTGCAACCTTTTCCTTGTTATGGGGAGTTTGAAAATCCCCATCTCGTTTTTATTATTATTATTATTATTATTTATTGCCGTTGTTGGGGATTCATGTAGTAAGTGTGCATTTGATTCATTGAAGCATATCCATGCACACACTTCTCAAACTAAATTTCTTATAAACTCAGCCCCCTAGTTGCTGGGTTTTTGTCTCGAATCTCCAGCTATCGAACCGTCATATGCACATACGGGAATGAGCTCACCTTATTTTGCCTCAGGTGATCCAGTCGAGAGAAAAGCGCTCCCAGACTAGCTAGTTTTGTCATTAGTGAGATTTACCCATCTCCGATATGTGGTAGTTGATTGTTGTACTCATACAACCACGAAGTGCCTGGCTTGTTTCAAGCCTTCATAACAGGCATAGGAACTCGACTTCGAGAGCGAGGCCAGATTGACTAACAGTTTAGCCTCTTGTAGTGGTGGAGGAAGTCCCTTATAAAAAGAGAAAGCTTTTGAAAATGGATGATTTTAACAATCAAATTGAAACAACATTTTCAAAAGGGATGGGCCTCATAGTTTTGCTACTTATGGCCCCTTTGGTGGTCATTTTCTTTGTTATATTCTACCCAAAGATGATGAAAGGATTCCCGTGTGGGATCGTGAGAACTCAGAAATCATGAAGTTGTCTTTTTACCTTTGGAGCTTTCATCCTCTGCTTCGTGGATCCATGAAAAGCCCTTTGGATTCTTGTTGGGCTTCTATCTTGGAGGGTCTCGACGTTTTTCAGGGTTCATCGAAATCACTTCGATTTTCCATTCATGTCACCCTGCTACATCGTTTTAAGTTGGTTATGTTGGGAACCTGTAGGATTTTGGAGGAGTTTTCATCCTCAAGATCTTCTTGTGCAGTATTATTGGAACTTGCAAGTACTTATTTGTACCTGAGTGTTTTACATCAAAAGCTCCTTCTTAGATATCTTTTTATTCTTTTTACCCGTGATGCCTTTTTAGGTTTTCACCACATCCATTTTATGTTTTTTTATTTTTTTATTTTTTATTTTGTATTTTTCTTTGTGATGCCTTTTCATGTCTTCACCACGTTTTTTAGCCCTTTACGGGTAGTATTTTCTGAGATACATTGCATTAATGGGGTCGTTGAGTTCATACCCCTCATGATTTTTTATCTTATAAGAATTGCTTGCATGCACTCGGGTAACCACGAATGGTCCCCCTCAATTAGATTTGAACTGGCCTAAAGGGTGTGGATTTGTAAGAGTGTGGAAGATTTTCTTGAGTACCATATCTCCTTCTCTGAATTGTCGAGGAACAACATTTCTTTGGTATGCCCTCTCGGTTCTACGCTGGTAAGCAATGATATTCGGTGTTGCTCGTAGTCGTATTTCATCCAAATTAATGAGGGCAGAAATTTGTGCTTCGATCTTTTGTTCCTCATCTGAATTTTTATGAATAAGGACTCAGAGGGATGGTATCTCAACCTCGATAGGTAGCACTGCTTCCATACCATACACCAATGAGTATGGGGTCATGCCAGTAGGAGTCTTCTCAGTTGTTCGGTAGGCCCATAGGGTGTCATTTAGCTTTTCGTGCCAATCTTTCCCGCCTTCTATTATTTTGTCTATGATTCTGAGAAGTCTATTATTTGTGGTTTCTACTTGTCCATTTCCTTGAGGGTAGTATGGTGTGGAGAATTTCTATGTTATCCCAAACCTTTTGCACACCTTAGTGACCTTTTCATTTTTGAGATTAGATCCATTGTCAGTGATGATTGACTTAGGAACACCAAATCTGAATACGATATTGTTCTTTATGAAATGGGCAACATGTTGGCCTTCAATTTTAACAAATGATGTGGCTTCTACCCATTTGATGAAGTATTTTGTAGCCATTAATATAAAATGGTGGTCGTTTGAGGCTTTTGGTGATATTACTCCAATGATATCAAGACCCCACATGGCGAAGGGCCATACGGGCGGTGTTGAGTTTAGTGATACGGACAGTGCATGGATGAGGTCTCCATAGAGTTGACATTTGGGATGCCTCTTAACAAACTTCTAGCAGTCTTCAGCCATGGTGGTCCAGTAATAGCCTTGGTGCCTGACTTTCTAAGCTAAGGCGGCTCCCCCAGAATGACCTCCTTCATTGTACGACTCTATTAGTACTTAGTCAATTTCTGGCAGATCGAGGCATCGCAGAATGATCCCATCGAAAGACTATTTGAATAGGAGATCACATCTTACTAAGAATCCCATAAAAAACCTTCGAAGAGCTTCTTTATCCTTTTTTACGGCTCCTTCGGGATATAAACCATCTTTTAATAGGGATAAAATATCGTGGAACCATGGTTTTGCCTTAACTAGCACCTCTAAAGCCACGAAAGACACTTCCCCATCGTTCTCTGTTTCTTGCTCTATTTTTTTTTCGATCCTTGGTCGAAACGGTTGTTTGTTTCTAATGTAGAATGACAGTGTGGTGATTGCTGGTGGAATATCAACCATTGAAGCAAGAGTCACAAGGGTATCGACAAACCGATTATTTTCCCTAGTTACGTGCTGAAAGGTGATTTTCTTAAAGTACGGAATCATCTTTTTCACCTTTTCTTGATAGGGTTTGAACTTTTTTTCGTTCACCATCCAAATCCCTTAAACTTGGTTTATGATGAGTAAAGAGCCACCAATCACTCGTATTTGCTGGATTTTCATTCCTATGGCATTCTCGAGCGCAGCTATCAAGGCTTCATATTCAACAATGTTATTGGTACATGGGAAATTCAACCTAATGGCTGTTGGCAGTAAAATCTTCTTGGGTGAGCATAGTATGACTCCTATACCAGACCCGTATTCGTTCTTTGCACCGTCGAAGTATAGCTCCCAACTTGAATCGTCAATTGTGAAGAGGTTCTCAACAGGGAGATCCGTGTTGACGGGAGTTCTATCTAGCAGTGCATGTTAAACTAAATGGTCAGCAATGGCTTGTCCTTTGACCGATTTTTGAGTGACATACTCGATCTCGAACTCACTTAATAGCATTCTCCACTTCGCCAAACGTCCATTAAGAACATGTCTCTCCAATAAGTACTTGAGTGGGTCAATTTTTAATATGAGCATGACTGAATGAGATAAGATATAATGTCTTAGTTTCTGCATGGCCCCCACAAGTGTTAAGCAGTGTTTCTCCACATCCGTGTATCTTGTCTCATAGTTGACCATGGTTTTGCTGATATAGTAAATTGTTTGTTCTTTTCCATGGTCGTTATATTGTCCTAACATTGCCCCCATGATCTTGTCTTTCATTGACATGTATAGGAACATGGGTTTATCTGGACTAGGAGGACTAAGGAAGGGAGGTTTTGTGAGGTACTACTTGATTTGATCGAACGCTTCTTGGCATTCATTGTCCCATATGAATGAGATGTCCTTCTTAAGGAGTCTATTGAATGGTGCACACTTATCCGCCAGTTGTGAAATGAAACGCCTTATGGCTTGTATGCGACCTTGAAGCCCACGGATTTCTCTGATGTTTCGAGGAGGAGGCATTTCAGTGATGGCTCGTATTTTGGATGGGTCCACCTCAATGGCTCTTTGGCTTACTCTATGCCTAGTAATTTGCCAGATTCAACTCCAAATGCACATTTTTGTGGATTGAATTTGAGTTGCGTTTTCGGAGTCTTTCAAAAATGGTTCTTAAGTTCGTGAAATGATCAGACCTGGTCTTTGACTTGACCAGAATATCGTCGACATAGTCTTCCATAATTGTATGCATTAGATGGTGGAAGATGTCAGTCATTGCTTAATGATAAGTTGCTCCTGTGTTTTTGAGACTGAAGGGCATGACTTTGTAACAGTAGGCTCCCCATTGAGTTATGAATGACATCTTGGTTTGGTTTTCTTTTGCCATGAGGATCTGGTTGTAACCCGAGAAGCCATCCATGAGTGACAGCATCTCGTACCCCGCAGTGTTGTCGACCAAGGCATCTATGCTTGGTAACGGGAAGTTGTCCTTTGGACATGCCTTGTTGAGATCTCGGTAGTCGACACACACTCGAATCTTCCCATCTTTCTTGGGTACGCCACTATGTTGGCCAACCATTCTAAGTAATCAATGGGGGGAATGAACTTCGCCTTGAGCAGTTTGTGGATTTCTTCTTTAATTTTGAGCTCAAGGTGGGTCTTTTGACGTCGGAGTTTCTGCCTTACAGGCTTTGCCCTTTCCTTGAATATTAGGTGATGTTGCACCAATGTGGGATCTAGCCCTGACATATCATCATATGACCAGGCGAAGACATCGTGATATTCCTTGAGAAAGGAAATCACATTTTCCCCGCTCCTCAGAAGATAAGGAGGTTCTAATCTTGGTTAACCTTGGATCCTTCTCAGTTCCTAGGTTTACATCAATCGTCTCTTCGATGATAGCCATTGGGTCACCATCGGACCTCTTTCTGAAATGCTCAACATGGGAAGTAAGTTCTTCAGGTTGAGAGATTTCTTCAGACTCTTGACTCTCTTGATCTTAATCATGATCATCCAATTCATCGTCTTACGTGTTATGCACTGTTATTGGGCTATCTTGAGTGAGCGCCATTTTTTAAAATTCTTTTTCGTTATTATCGGCTTTATCCTGTTTTGAATTTTCCATGGTTTTTGAAGTGTCGCAAGAGGTGTCCCTATTGGGACTCGAGAGAGAAATGTTGAAGACTGGACGCGCAGGGTGGTTAGATGGCCACCCTACGCCTATCCATTTTTTGGCGCCAGGACTTAAAGGGGCCGCTTGTATGCTTCCAACAATTCTCGAGAAGAGAAGTGATCAACCAATTCCATTCCTGAGTTTGAGTAGGCGGATGAGCATGCATGGCTGTGTTAAAGCCGATTGTGCATACCTTCAAATCCACGTTAGCAAAAAGGTCTTCAATTTCCAGTTCTTGTGTGTGCTGAGATGTGGAATGAGAGTTATTCCTTGTTGGGGAATCAAGGATCACCTTTGGCCGTTTTGAAGGATGGGCATCAAGAGGATCGAGGCTTTGAATGCCTCCGGATACAAAGTCTGGATAGCTTGAAGGCTTCATTCGGCTTTGAAAAAACGTGAGAGAACACCAGAGCCCTCTTCGATCTCTGTTTTCAGTTTTGGCTTGGGGTGATTCAGAAATCACCTCCGTTACGCCTTACCCTTGACTCCCCAAGCCTTGGCCTGATTGGAAGCCTTGGGAGAGGAGCATGTGCCAAGCTTCGAGGGACCCAAAACCATATCGATTTTGACATTGGATAATGTCCTCCATCGATGCAGATGTTTGCAAAATTTGAGGAACAACCTCTAGGCGTAAGGTGGCACAATCAGCTTGCTCGAATGAAGCGGGTGGGATTTCTCCAAGCTCGACCCCTACGGCTAGCTTCCCATTATATATGCTAAGACTGAGTAAAGCATGGGGTTCAGCGCATACCTTTGCGATGCCATTTTTCATTGGAAATTTGAGGCATTGATGGAGCGTAGAGGCGACCACGAGGTTTTCGTGCAGCCATGGTCTTCCTAAAAGCATGTTGAATGAAGGTTTTATGTCTAAGACATAAAACTTTATCACTTGGACGACCGGGCTGATCTTAAGTGTGAGAGGCAGTATACCTTTAGCGTGTCTCTTGGTCCCGTCGTACGCAGCGATAATTAGTTGACATAGCTCTAAGTCATCCAGGCTTTTGCCTATCTGCTTCACCGTTTTCATAGGGCATATGTTTAGGGATGCCCCATTATCAACAAGCACTCTTCGTATTTCATATCCTTGCATGAAAACAGTGATGTGCAAATGTTGGACATGAAAGCAGTTAAAGCTTACCGGGATGTCATCACCCGTGAACACGATTGGCATTGGTGCGATTAGTTGGTTGATCATACCGCACAATTCATCCGGCTGTGTGAACCCTTCTGATCTAGGCCCTGTGTGTTGCTGAGTTGGTGAGTAGCTCCAAGATGGAGATTTGAGCCTAGATCTTCTTGAGATGAGTCGGTAGATCGTAGGTGGTTGTAGATCCTTGAATTTCCTTATTCGGCTCCTGATCTACAACCCCTGTTGGTTGTCTGACTCTTGAGGAGTTTCTCATCTTTTCATTGAGAGTGTCGACCATTAATTGAACGGGTTTGAACACTCGGCCTCTCCGAGTTAGGGAATCAACCTCACCAGCTTGAAGCTCGATAGGATCAGCCCTAGCAAGAGTAATGGGAGATTTCGGGGTGTTGGCCCTTTGTTTGGGAGATGACGCATTTTTATGAGTTCTGACAATATCGATCTCTAATGTGTCATCTTCGTCATATTGGACCCACTTAGGAAGGTTGTCGAGGTTTGGAGATGAAGGGCTTCCTCTTAGAAGATCTAATAGATCTTCTTCAAGTTCTTGAAAGTGATGATCACAAACCAATATGAATTGACAGGGATTTTCTTCTTCGTCTTCACTGTCAACCATGTGAATGACAATATTTTCTTTTGAGTTGTCTTGAGCTCCTGGCTTTGTGAAGATACCCATCTTTTGATTAGGCTCTTCAACGGGTTGATTTCTAGGTGCGACAGTGATGTCCCCCCTATTGATTAACCCTTAAATTACCCGTTTCAAATATATACAGTTTTGGGTATCATGTGCATAGTTTTGATGCCATTTGCACCACCTGCTCTTGTTCGTGACTTGAAATGGTGGTTCAGATGGTGGTAGTAGATAAACCATGTTTCGTGTCAAGAGTAATTCCATCACTTTTTCCAGTGGGTCTTTGAGAGGAGTGAAATCATCATCTCGCCTTTGGCTATTATTTCGAGCGTTGGCTCTAAGCAAATCCCTTCGATTTTGGCTCTGATTGTTGTGCTAAGTTGCTTGAGCCGGTTCATTAACAACAATCTTGTTAACCTGACCGGAAGCCTTGCCCTTATTATTGTTTTTGCTGGGAGTCGTTATTGGTTTATTATCGGGCCTGGTGCTGAGGGGTGTCCCTCTCGCCCTTTCATGTCGTGCCACCCTCTCTATCATGGAGTTGAAAGAGTTGGGGATAAGGCCTTGGCTGAAAAAGGTCATGTATTCAGGAGCAGCGTTCTCTAAGGCCATGGAGATTTTAGCTGGGTCTGTCAGTGGGCATTCTAAGACCCGAATTGTCGCCTCGCGAAATCGACGAATCAAATCCTCGAAGGACTCTCCTGGATTTTGCTTCATTGCACTGAGCTCACCCCATATCTTGATGTCGACCCGCGGTAGTGAGAGACGAATAGGTTGAACATTTCATCTGGAATGATGTGTGGTTGAGCGGACATCGTTCTCCGATGCTAGTTCAAGGCCTCGCTAGTCAATGTTTGCAAAAATATGGCCTTCAATTGGTTAGGCCTGTCTCACAAAGCTCTCACGGATAGGAGATACGCATTGACGTGAGCATCTAGATCGCTCTTCCCGTTAAACTTGTTTCTAAATTCTTGGATAATAAATCCCAGGGGAAGGTCCTCCATGCCTCCAAGGGTCTCTTGAACATAGGCTTTTGGGGGTAGAAAATCATGCATTCCCATTCTTACGAGCATATTCTGCATTGCTTTTAAAGTGCTTTCTTGTTGGTTGTTTGACATGACAATAGGCCCACTGGTCGGTGGGTTCCCAAGCGTGGACTGATGAGTCGAGATTTGAGGTATACGTTGGCCTGCATGGGCCTTAGATTGAGGAGCTGCAGTCGCTAGGGCAGTTTAATACACTTGCACCAGAGGGGCGTGCTAACCCATGAGTGTCGCCACCGATTGTGGAAATCGTACGGTTTGTTGGACCGGATGAACTAGAGGGACCGATTGAAGAATCAGCTGACTCGGTTGTGCTGGTAAACCTATGCCACTGACTTGATTTGGGTTCGACCTGTAAGCTAGGGCGTGAACAGTGTAACCTAGGTCACTAGACTTTTAAGGGCAGCTTGGACACCTATTTCGCCTAGGGGTCTGTTTGGGTCGACACCTCTTCCTCGTACAGTGTTCAGGACATCATGAGTTGTACTATGGCGACTCGAGGTAGGGTTGGATCCCCTAGACCTAGGTGGGTCTTGGTCTTGAGACCGCTGCACCCCAGAGTTATCTCAGTTCGAGTTGTGGGAATTTGCATTAGATGCTGCATGAATTTCTTCCCCCACTCGACTCCTACTTTAGTTGCTTAAGACCCCTTGCAAGACAACTCCAGGTTGGACCCCTTGACTATTCAGAGTCTTTTCGGGCTGAACCAGCCTTTCGGATCACACCAATTTCAGGATTAGGAGTGGATGCTTGGGACTCTGTCTCTAACTGAAGACCTGGGCGCTGGATAATGGATTGGCTTGAGGTTTATTGATAACTCCAAGGGATTGTAGCATATTGGTCCCTAGGTTTGGGAAGGTTTGGTTTAGAGCTGCGGAGCATCATGGTCGCCTTGAGTAACCGACATAGTGACTCTCTTTGGATGGATTCTAGAATCTAGACTTAGGTAAGGGATAGACTTGACGGCTTAGGGTAGACCTAACCTGACTCTAGCGGCAAAACTTTAACTGAGACCTAGGCTAAGACTAGACTGGAACCTAGACTTGCTAAACTCAATGGGCTTTGGTTTAGACCTTGAACTAGGGTAAGCCTAGTTTAGCTCTAGAGGCAACTCTAAGTTTAGACCTATGCTAGAACCTAGACTAAGATTTAGACAAGATGGGTGCGATTCTCGGCTTGGACCAAGAGTGGGTCTAGGTTTGGACCTGGGTGTGAGCCTAGTTCGGACGTGGACTGAGCTGTGTGCAAGCCTGAGCTTAGACCGAGAGGGTTGTGATAATCAGACCGAGTATAAACCGGAACTGGATCAAAGATGAACTAGGAATAGACTCAGACCAAAAGGGGGCTTAGGTTTGAACCTAGGTGTGAACCTGGTTCGGACCTGGACTAGGCTAGGTATAAGCCTGAACTTGAACCCAGAGAATTTGGTGATCAAACCAGGTGTGGACCTAGACTGGATCAATGATGAGTTAAGAACAACCCTTCGGCTCGGACCAAAATGGGGCCTAAGTTCGAACCAAGGTGTGAACCTGGTTTTGACCTGGGCTAGGCTGGGTACAAGCCTGAACTTGGACCCAGAGGGTTCAGCTCAAACCAAAAGTGCGTCCGGTCTGAGATCTAAAATTAAACAATAGAAATAAGCAAGCAAGCACACAAAAACGTTTGACCTAGTATAGTGCCTAGCTATTAAAATGCGGCTAGGCTGATATAGGTCCCCGCATATGTCCTGGCCTCCTATTACAGAATTTTGTCAGCTCCTACTATACGCGGACTTGCTTTGAGGCAAACGACTACGGAGGGGCGCTCACAATTAAAGTTACGCGAATCCCAACCTCCTCGACTCTCAAAGCTAGGTTCCCCTCAAGCCGTTAACGCGAATTTTGGAGGTTTTCGAAATATTTGTTTGCTTGTTTCCCAGGCTCTCCCGTTCTAGTGTGTGCTGGAGTATGTAATGAAGCATGCAATTAAAATAAATTCAAGCACACAATGCGCATGAAATAAGAAACGAAATAAGTGAGCGCTCAGCACTGATCATGCTTAGCAATGTGCGCTTTGAGGCGAAACTCGCTCGAAGCACAGTATAGATGGAGGGGTAGGCAACCCCTAAGAAGGTAAAGTCGGAACAATGAGACCAGGCACAGTCCGTGCTAAGTCGAGCATGGCCCGAGTCGAGAGTGACTCGAACGAGATGCGGTTCAGAGAGGGTGCAGGCAACCCTCGATGTATTTTTTTTTTTCATTGTTTTATCCTTTTTTTTTTAATTTCGATGAAACACAGTTAAACTAAGCATGGTGAGAGCAAGGAAAACATGGTTTCAGTCAAAATTAACAAACTAATATTAAAAAAGAAAAAGTCAGGAGCAGGACAAACTTACTTGAAGCAAAATATTTTTTTTATATTTTTAAAAAATTTATTTTAAGCCAAATTTGGTGGACAAGAAGCAAAGGCTCTAGAACGGGCCTATGGGGTCCCAGGACATTTCTGAGACCTCTGTGATAGGGCGGTACGGGACGTGCCACCCAAAAAAATATTTTTATTATTTATTATTATTATTATTATTTATTTCAACCTTGAAGAAATAAAGCTACAAAAACTTGCAAAAGCAGAAAAATTAAACTTTTGGATGAAATAAAATTAAAACAAAGTAAAACAAAAGAGCAGCAAATAGAACAGACCTGTATCAAGCAAAATATTTTTTTGATATTTTTAAAAAATTAATTTTAATTTGAAATTTTGTCAGCAGTCACAAGAGAGTCCCAGGACCAAGCCTACAAAATTTTTAAAAATTCAGGCTTGGGCGACAAGGGGCAAGGCCTGTTGCCCTGGGCCTTGACAGCTAGGGCCATGTCATCTGGGCGGCACGCCTCATGTCGCTCAAAAACATTATTATTATTATTATTATTATTATTATTTTTATTATTGTTATTATTGTTATTATTGTTGTTATTGTTATTATTGATATTATTGTTATTATTGTTATTATTATTGTTTTTTTTATTGTTTTATTATTATTGTTATTATTACTACTATTATTATTATTATTATTATTATTATTATTATTATTATTATTACTATTATTATTATTACTATTATTATTATTATAATTATTATTATTATTATTATTATTATTATTATTATTATTATTATTGTTATTATTATTATTATTATTTTATTTTTAATCTTGGTAGAAATAAGACTACTTTAAACTTGAAAGAAGTATGAAAAAAATTTATTTATGATGAAATAAATTAAAACGAAGTAAACATGAATAAGTAGATAGAAAAGATATGTATGAAGTAAAATATTTTTTTGGTATTTTTCAAAATCATGGGGGCATGGGGCGTGTCGCCCAGATAGAAAAGGCATGGGGCGTGTCGCCCGGGCGGCACGATACGTGCAGCCCAAGTAAAATGGCACAAATCGATCTGGACTGGGAGGAACGAGTCATGTCACCCAGGCGGCATGCCCTGTGTCAACCATCGCTGGGCAGCACCCCTCATGTCGCCTGGGTGGCATGCCCTGTGTTGCCCAAGGCTGGGTGGCACGGCTCGTGTCGTCAGGGCGGCACGCCCAATGCCGCACAAACAAAAAATGCTCTAAATTGAAAGAAATTTTTTCAGGTGTGTTCCTCAACCTCTTGTGAACCTACCAGAAAAGTTTTGGGTCAAGACAATTTGTTTGATATTTTTAATGATGTTTTTGATAAAACAGGGCGTTTACAAAAATCTGGGTCGAAATAAGGTTTCTGCAGTGTTCTGGGCAGGCAGACGAGTTCTGGGTCACAAGATAGGTTGTGTGAACTATAGATTTGGGTTTCCTAGGTTAAGTATGATCCTAAAGGTTCAAGAAACCACAGAATTTACTAGATTTTTAACATGGGATGTCTAATAAAGTATTTTCTAATTAATTGGGAGCAACAAAGGGTACATGCAACAAGTACATTGCAAAAACTGCAACAAAAGGGTGAATTTTTTAGGTGTGCCTTAATTTGATTGTTTCGGGCCTCACCCTTAAGTAAACGTTTTTCTCCCCCAACTTTTTTCTCCCGCTTCAAGCCACAATACAATGAGTAATAACCTGATCTTGGTGGTGGAAATTATATTGTAAACTGATCATGTGTAGCTTAGAGAGAGAGAGAGAGAGAGAGAGAGAGAGAGAAAGAGGGACGGAGAAGAACTAAGTGTGTGGCCTAGAGAGAGAGGGCAAGGAAGAACTCACTTGGTTTGTTGAAGAACTGTGTACGTGGCTCTGGCAACAAGAAGCAGGAAGCAAGAACTCACTTGATTCATGCACTTCAGAGCAAAAAGAACAAAATCCTTAAGTGATCAACCATATAATCATAATTATTTCATACGCTTCGTTATATAAAATTTCTCGAAGAAAGAAAGCAGGGCCACTCTCAAGAAAACAAAGAGAACAGGGAGAACAAGGCTTTGCCCATATTTTCACCAATCCCTTAGTGGGGTTTTTATTGGATACAAATAGCCAATTTTATACGCATATATAGCCAAGGCACCGTCAAATTTATTTTAACTAAGAGGATTTCAATAATTACTGATAAATCAAAAAATCAAAAAATAAAATTAAACCAAATGACCTTCGATGCTTCGCATTCGATTTGGAAATGTGCCAATTGCAACCAATGCTTTGGAATGCGCAAAACAATTTCGTACTCTAAATATAATCTTCTGAAAATACCCAATAACCCCCCCTGCAATTTGATAATAATGCCCAAATAACTTCTATCAGTCTCACTATCACAGAATAGGGAAATGAATACTAAACCCAAATTTATTTAAAAAATAAAAGAAAAAGTGGCATTGTGAAATAGAGAATAAAAGAATCACATAAAACCAAATAATTGTATTAAAATTTCAATTGAAAGTTAGGCATTATTTTTTCTATTAGGGCATTCAGCTGTATTCATTGCAACTTCTTCAAGTTATAGATCCAAATAATAAAAACTGTGTAGTGAAACCCATTTATAACTATCTAATTAAGTTTTCTTTCAGAATCAATGATAAAAGAAAGTAATAAAATCCAATTTAACTATTGTTTTCTCTGTTTTTTGTGATTTAATTCAGAAGAAAATTTGATAAAAGGGCCTAGAAAACATACTTTGATTGAGTAAGCACAAGAGAGGGAAAAGGCAGGATCCGTTTAACCGCTGAAATGAAACATTAAAAAGATGGGTTTTGGGGGAAAAAACATACGGTGTTAGGACAAAAACGTAGGGTTTTGGGTACGTTTTGGAAATAAAATTGGGTTTTTTACAAGAGTAATAGAGAGATTTCACCCACTGTAAAAAGCTTTCATGAATTAGTGTTAGATTGCGGCTTGGGTTCAAGCAAAAAAAAATCAAGATAATCACTCACCCTATTGATGCCCTAAACAGAGGAGGAGTTTACAGCGTCTGTGGCAGAACCGAACGTTCTCAGCGAGATGAAAGGACAATGGAGATGATCGCATTCGGGCTTCACAAAGAGGGGGGGGCGGACGAACGAGAAATAATAGTTGTTCACTTCACATAGCAGTGGAGAGAAGAGGACAAGCCGAGAGGGGAGCCTCAAAGAGAGTGGGATGCCTCAGAGAGAGAGAGGGAGGTCGCAAAGGAAAGAAAACGGGAAAGAAGGGCAACTAGAAATTTTGAGGTTTGAAGCTTTTTGAGCCAATCAGGGGCTTTTTGAGTCAATTTATATTTTACAAATTATTTCTTTCATATTTTTATTAGGTACGCCTCACGAAGATGTACACACGCTCCAAATTTCAAATCATTCCTATTAGTAAAAATAAAATAAAAATTGAAACACTACATAACAACTGTGACCGTGCGATGACGTTTGGATGATGATAAGGGTAGGCGAAATCACTGTTCAT
>NW_006499617.1:5065463-5090196 GCF_000471905.2 Amborella trichopoda | reverse complement strand
AGATTTGATATAGGCTGATCTGATGGTTACAATATCATTTCGCATTTGAATTTTCATTTTTTTTCTATGCATCCAAATCATTTGAAATTTTAGGCATTCGTTGTTCTCATCAATGCGCATCTAATAAAAATATATAAAAATAATAATTCGAAAAATATAAGTCGACCAAAATACCCCCGAAATGTTTCAGGGGTATTTTGGTCAATTTATATTTTGAGAATTATTTGTTTTATATTTTTATTAGATTCTTATATTTTGAAGAATAGACACTTCAAATTTACTTCAAATTTTAAGTAATTTTGATTTGTAGACAAAAATTGAAAATTCAAATACGAAAATGTGGTCATGACCGTCAGATCTGCCCAGATTCAATCTGAACCATTGGCTATCACTGTAGCTATCAGCCCGTGGACTGATAGGTTCTTCTCCTATATATATATAGAGAGAGAGAGGGAGAGGCCAAGAAAATTTAAAGTCATAAAAGTAGCATATGTTGTAAGGCATTATCCGCAACACTCACGCACACTCTCTCTCTCTCCATCTCTTGGTCTCTAAGCTAATGACTAGCCGGCCACTATTATGTTTTGCATTCCACAAAGGATGCGGTTAGCATGTGGCCAAGCCTACATATTTACAAATACGGGCTTGGCAATGAATATATTTTTTAGATATAATATTATCCTAATTTTAGAGAATGCATAGTCTTTAATATGGAGACCATGAATATGAAAAAATAAATAAATTTTAAAAACTAAAAATAATAATTATATTAAGAAAACATTTGGACTGTTAGTTACAATTAATTTTAGATGTTACAATTAATTTTAGATGGCTCAAATGGATGCTTTACACCTCTAGACAGCATATTGTAAGAATGCGATCCGGCCCACATAAAACAAATGTTCTTCCACAAAATGGTACGTAACTTGTATCTTGATGACATTATAATGCTCAACCCGTATTAGAAGTGGGAACATGCGTAAAATATAAACTTTTGCAGTTTTTTTTTTGAGAGGTAATTCAACGGGGAAGGCATATTTTTTCAAATAGATTAGAAGTTCGTTTTTTGAAGTTTTTGAAAGTTATTACTGATGAAAATGAAAACCACAATGTGGTGATTAAGTATGGGGTGCTGCTACCACGACCCAAGCTACTTTTTCATAAAATCAAAAAGTGTACAAAGTTATCCTGCATATCTCCAATACTCCGCTCAACTTAAAAGTTGCTTAGATGTTAGAGGGATGAGATGAAAAGAGCTAAAAATTGTTAGAGAAGTCAATCTATTTTGTAAAATCATTAAAGGGAGGGCTTTCTATATGAGCCCACCCACGTATATATGGTATATGTAATCCTTGGTCTCACTCATCAGATTCGAGTAGATAGCGGAGATGGCTTGAGTCATAGTGTCGCAAACTTGCACTTAATTATCAGATGTTGATCAAACGGCTCATAGTGTTTTATTTTTTATTTATTTTTATATATAATTTTGAAGCAAAATTCGAAGAATCTGACAAGGGCGCACATGATAAAAAATATCAAAAATTATTTTCGGAAATAAAAATTTACCAAAATACCCCTAAAAATTTCAGGGACATTTGGTCATTTAGTTTTGCACGAAGTTTTTGCTTTTTTTTTTCTAGGTTTGCCAAAATTTATTGGTAGGACACCCAAAATTTTCATCCAAAAATATTTTGTAGAAAAAAATAAAAAATAAAACAGTGTTTGATGTGACATTGTGGTATACCTAATAGTAGCCATTTGATCCAGATCGAACGGCTAAAAAGTGGTGTCACATATAATTTATATGTTGTTGGGATCACATAAAAACATTTCTGATCATTAAAAAGGCTCAATGATCTTATTTATCAATGTAGAGTTTATCTTTTAAAATTATTTGATAAAAGAAAAACTTTCATATAAGGTTGCAACTTTATACTATAGAAATAAGGTGCATCTCAAAACTTTAGTAGAAAATAATGTTCCGAAGGTGGCAAACATTTCAACTGATCATGTCAACCTCAAGAAGTATGGTATAAATAGAACATAAAAAGATTAAGTCCTAAAACTAGTTCATCCTGTAATAAGTTATCTGAACCATCTATTTTCAAGAAAAAAAATTAAATATGTGCCTTACTTTGATAAAATGAACATCTCAAAAAAGTGCAAATGTTTGTAAAATTACCCGTATTTCAACATTGGAAATTCTGAAAATAAAGAGAATTTTGATAATTTGACCCACTTGGCTCGAAGTATGCAAAAAATATATCCTAGTTCTTTTTTTTCTTTTTTTTTTCATAGAAAAAAAATCCTAGTTGAATAAAATGGATGAATGCCCAAAAAACGCATAGTTCCTATTATCAACCAGGGATATTTCATTATTCAGTAGTTCTATGTTTGTAAAGCGAACTTGTAGATGTATTTTGTAGTGTGGCTCTATTTAATTAAAGAAAATGTATACAATGAAACTATTAACTTTTAATACAAGTCATAATCACATCAGCTGTTCTATTCGAAATCGGGTAGTTGAGGATGTGTTATTGTTTTGGCACAAAATCCAAAACAAAATTTTTTGAATATTATGATATATTTTTATCTATTGGATTTCACATTGAGTGGCTAAAAGTATGTAGATAGAAAATTTCAATTTTTAATTAATGATCGAGTGGATTTAGTATCTTAACCGAAAACTTTTTTTTCTTAAATATGATATGGATATGAAAATAGTATCTAATGGGAAGTTGAATTTTTAGCCATGATAGACTTAAGAAAAGTTTCCATAGGCCACTAGGCATACGAAATTTATATATACCACTCTCCCTAACCTTCAGATCTTGGTGAATGGCTAAAAAACCTTCCACCATAATGTTAGAAATTAACCTTGACCTTTGATTTTGACCTGATAGCTCACGATTTTCTATTTTTAACTTTTCATGTAAATCCGATGAATATGAAATTTGGTATATATGATAAGGCGCACCGAAAAAAGTAATAAAAAAAAGTATTTTTCATAACTAAAGTGATCAAACTGTCCTAAAAAGTTTAGGAATATTTTCATAGGTGCGAGCCTATCAAGAAGATTGGAAGCCCAAAATTTGGTGTCAATATAGTTTACAGAAAAAATAAAAATACAGCAGTGTTTAAGCATGATATTGATCATCTCAGCCGTCCATCGGAGGATGTGGAGAACTCTTTTCATATACACTACATGGAAAGCTTGCTGAAAAAATTTAGGAGAAAGATTGAACAAATAGATTACATGCTTCCAAGGGAGCAAACTATTCATATACTCCCTCAGGCAAAACAAAATCTAGGAGTATTTTAGGACCCCAAATTTCCGGGATGTAACACTTTCATCCCATATACTATATACATCAAAAAATAATTCAAAATTGCATTCTCTAAGTAAATCTACAAATGAAAGGTGAGATCCAAGTATTAGAAAACACAGAATTTAAATTCTCTTCGCTTGGGTGAGATCTAAGTATTAAAAAATTAGGATTCTGCCAATGGGAGACAAGTGTACAGTGTACTCCCGAGGGGGCATAGTTTACATGTCAAAGTTTCAATGTGTTTGAACTTAAATCTCACAACCTAATTATTAGCCTTTAGTAAGGAAGTCAATGAAACATATATATATTCATAACTTAAGATTGAAATGTAATGTACCTAGGCGATGCGATCCATAATCGAGCTTATTTATTTAGATAAGATAAATTGGATTAGGTGAAAATTTGGAATAGCTGATGTCTGTACATTATTAAATTTGAGGTCAATGGTTATGGAAATTACTTGGAGAGCAAGTATGGGTTCATAAATTTGTTCAATCCAACATAATAAATATGACATAGAATATAAGTTTAATCAATGAATTGCTCCAAAGACAATATTTGATTAAACAAGAAAGGTCAGCAACCACGTTTAGTAATCCACTCAATATTTTTTTATTTTTTTATTTTTCTTTTGTTATATGTCCTAGCACATGATGTCAATACTAGCTTCTTCTTTTCTTTTTTTTTGCTTTGGGTAATTCAGTG
Organism: Amborella trichopoda; assembly: GCF_000471905.2. The sequence goes on along the minus strand of NW_006499617.1, from coordinate 5,086,162 downwards.
GGCAAGACAGATCCCTACATGTTATTTCAAGAAGATTAGAAGTTAGCTTTTTTAAAGTATTAAGAAGGTGGTGCTAGTAGTAAGAATGAAAACCACAATGTGATGACTATATGGAGTGCTATCACTACGATCCTAACCCTTTTCCAAAATATTAGCTTATGAATTTAAGTAATTTTTTTTTTTCTTTTTAAGATCAAAAGTTTAATTTTAGTTTCTTTTATTATTACTGTCAAAGTAGTGTACAGGTGTTGAAATGTGTGCAGCTGGGATCTTGAGCGGATCCCAACTTTAAGAGGGCACCATGTTCTGACTGGAGCCTACTGTAATCTTACTCTCTCCGTCAAAAGACTAATTTGGGAAAATGGTTTTTTGGGAACCATGTATAAATCAGTAGGATTTGAATTTTTGAGCTTTCTGATACATAAATCTCATCGTTCAAAAAATGGACGGTTTCTATTCAATCTTAAGTTCTTTTTTTTCATTCGATAGAGAATGTATATATTTTTTGGTTGGGACGCATATGGGTTAAGAGGTTAAGTACTCTTAGATTGGGTTTTGTTGATGGAGTAAATCAACAATTTACTTCCACCGAAGCATGAGATCTTTTGGCCTTTTTCCATTTTTCTAGTTCCCTAGTTTTATTTCTTGATGAAGTACGTATAGAGCTCAGGCTCTAAACAATTAAATTAGAGCCTTCAAATAATGTCGAGAAATATGGTTTTAAATACTGCAAATCATTATGATGGTCCTAAATTATATTTTCATCTTTAATTATAAGATTTAAAGCTTCAAAAATAGTGTAGATCGAGCAGATCTATGAAAACTTGAAAATCTTGAAAATTGACGGTCCAAAAATATGTTACAAGATGCACTATTTCCAAACTTAAAATCTATTTTTTTTCTCATGTCCATGCATCTTGATGTCAAGATAACCAATTTGAGGATATTTAGGCATCAAAACAACCTTTCCTAATTAAATTTTTGATATGGGCTTTAATTTGATTATTTAGAGCCTCGGCTCTATATAAACTCTTTCTTTTATTTTTATTGAGGGGTACGATTTGTATGGAGCCTAGGCTCTAAACAATCAAATTAGAGCCTACCTTCAAATAGCATCGAGAAATGTGGTTTTAATATTGGAAAACTTTATGATAGCCTTAAAATATATTTTCATATTTATTTATAAAGTTTAAAGCTTTAAAAATAGTATAGAAGATCTATGAAAAGTTGAAAATCTTGAAAATTGACTGTCCAAAAATATATTATAAAATACATTATTTTCAAAACTTGAAATCCATTTTTTTCTCATGTCCATGCATATCGATTTCGAGATGATCAATTTGAAGATATTTGGGCATCAAAACAACCTCTTCTAATAAAATTTTTGATGTAGGTTCAAATTTGATTGTTTAGAGCCTCGGCTCTATATAAATTTTTCCCTTTATTGAGGGAGCCCATTTGCGAGTCATCTCTCATAAATATTATTATTATTATTATTATTATTATTATTATTATTATTATTATTATTATTATTATTATTATTTGGCAGGTACTGTTGTGGAGTTGAAAAGTCGGGCAAAAACTCAACAACCCCAAGGAACATTCATAGTCCAAGGCAACTTTTGTTATTGATTAACACCACCTAAAAACTATAAAACGGTACATGACTCTCACGCGTCGGCAAGGAAAACACAACAATGGCAAGTGACGATGACCAAAAAGTGAGAGTGTTAGGAGTATGGAACAGCCCCTTTAGTGCTATGGTGAAGCTTGCCCTAAAACTGAAGGGAGTGCAATACGAATATATAGAAGAAGACCTTCAAAACAAGGGCCCCCTTCTTCTAGAGTCCAACCCTGTCCACAAGAAAATTCCGGTGCTCATACATGGCCGTAAACCGGTAGCTGAATCAGTGGTGATTTTGGAGTACATAAATGAAACATGGCCGGAGAACCCCTTGTTGCCAAACGATCCCTATGAAAGGGCCCAAGCTCGATTTTGGGCCAAGTTCATCGAAGAGAAGGTAAAGTGCTTTACTTTCTTGTAGAATTCAGATTATAGCGTAGTCAAAATGTTATTATGCTATTGTAGGAGTGTAAATTCCATTCACCCACTCGGGTAAATCTCTATCAAGAACTATTTTTCGGACTCCATATTCTTTATATTAAAGAGATACCATCCAAATTTTGAATGGTCATGTCTAAGTTTGTATAAACTAAAAATACAAGTTTTTTTTTTTTTGTCGCAAATTGAAAAAGTCTTTATATAGCCTAATGCAAAAAAGCAGCAAAGTACAGCAAAGTACAGTGTTTCTTTTCTTTTCCTTTTTTTTTTTTCTTGAGAGTAATAAGTGAGGAAGCCAAACCCCTATCCATTTTTTCAGATAGATTAGGGAGCTTTTTTTTTCTTTTTTAGTGGGTGGTATCAGTAGGATTCCCATTTTTAATATATATATATATATATATATGGAAAATGTTGAGATTAGCCCACTAGCTCATATGAATATATGAGCTCAAAAATTGGGCCGATTTGACGGTCACGACTTTTTTTCGTGTTTAAATTTTAATTGTTTTTATACAAATCCAAATAACTTGAAATTTAAGCGTCCATGCTTCTCATCAAGATGCACTTAATAAAATATTTAAAAAATAATTCACAATAAATAAATTGATTAAAATGCCCTTGAAATTTTTCAGGGGTATTTTGATCAATTTATTTCTTGTAAATTATTTTTTTGTTGTTTTTATTAGGTTATCCTATTTTTTAACAACACATGCCTACAATTTAAATTGTTTAGATTTGTAGAAAAAACATTAAAATTTAAATACGAAATGAGGTCGTGACCGTCAGATCGGCCCCGATTCAATTTGGGCCATTGGACTAACTTATATATTCATATGAGCTAGTGGGCTAATATCAGCATTTTCTATATATATATATATATATATATATATATATATTATATGTTTTCTTTTCTAGACTCTTAACACGCGAAAGATAGTCATCTCGACCATTGGAAAGAAAAATTTGTTGCTGGTTTACCATATTTATTTGCCTAAAAAGTCCGAACCAGATTAAAAAATAAACATGGTGGAAATATACAATATTCTGCTTATACTTTAAAAGAATTATCAGCAGAAATATGTACAAAAGGATTAGCCCTTTGTACAGATATGAAATTAAAGAAACAATTAGATAAACAAAACATGAAATGTAAAAAAGAATTAGGTGATTTTTATCAACAATTTGGTTATAGTATCGAACAAAGCAAAGACAATCTCATAAACATAAAAAATATAAACCAGATAAGAAGGAAAGAAAATTGTACAAAAGAAATAAAAAAGAAAAATATATCAAAAAATTCTTACCAAAAAATCAATATAAAAAGTGAAAGAAAAAGATACCCATCTGCTATAAATGTGGCAAAGTAGGCCACTATAAAAATACATGCAAAGTTAAAAAAAAACTAGATGCAATCATATTAGATGAAAACATAAGAAATCAAATATATGATATCATCCAATTAGATCATATAGAATTTACTTCAAGTTCAGATTCAGATAGTAGAGATATTTCTCTCATAGGGCAAATAGAAGATGAAAATATTATAATTTCAAGCTCTTCTGATATGAAATATTCTTGTAATATGATATCTTGTAATATGTTATCAAAAGAATACTCATTAATTTTAGATCTCATAGACAGGATAAATAACCCTGATAAAAAAAGAGAAATCCTAACTCAGTTTATTAACCTTACAAAAAATAAACCTAAAACTACTTCTTTAATAAAACCCCCGGATGAATATAATTTTTCTGATATAATGAAAAGAATAAGTCAAAAAGAAAACATACAAAAAGAACCTACTATAGTTGAACTAAAACAAGAAGTCAATGAGGTAAAAATAGAAATAAATCATCTCAAAAATAGAATTAAAATATTGGAATTACAGAATGAGGTTAATGGAGAAATAACTGATTCAGATGAAATTGAATTTACCCAATTAGTAGAAACACCTGAGTCATCAGGAACAAAAATAGAAGAAATAGACAATAATACATCTGTGAATATACTAAACAAAATAATAACTCAAAAATGGTTTGTAATAGTTAAAATTATTATCAATCAAGAATACGAGTTTCATTCAATAGCTCTCATAGATTCAGGAGCTGATTTAAACTGTATTAATGAACGATTAGTACCAACAAAATATTTTGATAAAACTACTCAAATATTAAATACAGCTGATGGTAGTAGATTATTTATTAAATATAAATTATCCAATGCTGTAGTATGTAATAAATAACATTGTTTTCCTACACCTTTTATTATGGTAAAAGGACTGAGTCAATCAGTAATACTAGGAGTTCCATTTCTTACTTTACTATATCCAATACTAATCACTCATACAGGAATAGAAACCATAATAGCTAGAAATAAAATCATATTTGAATGTATAGATAAACCCAAACTTAAAGAAATTAATAATGCCAAAACAATTATCCGAAATAAAGAAGCATTTTTGCACTAATTAAAAGAAGAAATTCTTTATAAAAATACTGAAAAAGCATTACAGAAAGAAGAAATACAAAACCAAATTAAACAAATTAAATAAAAAATTGAACAAGAAATATGTAGTGAAATACCAACTGCTTTTTGGATCAGGAAAAAACATATCGTAGGATTGCCATATGAACCTGAATTTGAAGAATCAAAAATACCAACTAAGGCAAGACCTGTCCAGATGAATTCTACTTTATTAGAAACTTGTCAAAATGAAATAAAAGAATTATTAGCTAAAAATTTAATGAGACCAAGTACATCTCCTTAGAGCTGTACTGTATTTTATGTCAATAAAAATGCTGAAAAAGAAAGATGTGTGCCAAGATTAGTTATAAATTATAAACCATTAAATAAAGTTCTCCAATGGATACGATATCCAATCCCAAATAAAACAGACCTATTAGATAGATTAGCCAAAGCCACAATCTTTTCTAAATTTGATTTAAAATCAGGCTATTACAAAACTGCATTTAATGTTCCATTCGGACAATACGAGTGGAATGTAATGCCATTTGAACTAAAAAATGCTCCATCAGGATTTCAAAAAATTATGAATGAAGTATTCAATCCATATTACAAATTCATGATTGTCTATATTGATGATGTTTTAGTATTCTAAGAAAATGTAGATCAACATTTCAAACATATTAATGTTTTTACCAATACAGTAAAACATGCAGGATTTGTAGTCTCTGCTAACAAGATTAATCTATGTCAAAAGAGAATCAGATTTTTAAGACATCATATTCATCATGGAACAATTATCCCAATTGAAAGATCTATTCGATTTGCTGACAAATTTCCAGATATTATATTAGATTATATATATATATATATATATATTGTTAATGGGTGACGTGAGCAGGATTGAAAACCACAATGTGGTAACTAGGCAAGGGGTGCTACGAGCATTACCCAGCCCCTTTCCTAAGTGCAGTGTGTTTCCCTAATAGTTTAGGTGCTCTTGGGCCTACTTTCCCCTTAAAGATGCGAAAGAAAGGCATAATAATTTGTCGTGCTTTACCTCATGTACAGTGTGGACGGGCAATCTGGACGGCTTACGGTACACAGGGGGAGGAAAAAGAGAAGGCCATCAAAGATGCAGAAGAGGGCCTCAAAATCTTAGAAGAAGGACTCAAAGGGAAGTTCTTTAATGGCGAAACAATTGGATTTTTGGACATCGTTGCATGTGGAATTGCCTTTTGGCTGCCTGTGTTAGAGGAAGCAGCTGATATCAAGTTTTTTGACCCTGAAAAATTGCCTCGCCTTCGTTGTTGGACTGAAGAATATACAAAGGTTGAACTGGTGAAGGAGGCTTTTCCACCCCGTGATAAGCTTCTTCCTGCCTTCAAAGCTTACCGCGACCAAATGTTTGGCCCTAAGGATTCTTCTACTTAGGGATGTAATGTTTGGCCCTAAGCTTATGTTTGTCTAGCAATGTAAATTGTCTATTTTTTTTTTTTAATATAACTACTTTAGAAGATTGGGTTTTATCTAGTTAAAGAGATTGGATGCTTCGTTTAACATGAAGGAAAGAAGTTAAAAAAACGTGAAGGCACAGGCATTACCATAGTTTTTGAAAGAAAGGCCAATGTGATCTTGTCGAGAGTATATATATATATATATTTTCCTTTTTTTTTTTTTTTTGACAAATATCATATATAAGTAGCTTTATTATAATGATTTTTGCTTCCAAGAATATAAAACCTTACAAATCCAAGATCTTAAAGACATTGATGCTATTAAGCTATTTTTTTTTAATCAAAGAAAATTACCACAAATCTTGTGCTTGATAATATAACAACTATACAATTAAATTTGTAAGAAACAAAAGAAGAATGCCGGAGATTACCTCAACCGGGTTTATTACATCCCACACCGAATCACCATCATCCGATGGCGAGGAATCGACAGTCTTCGTTCAATCTCAACCGGGAAAGCTATTTTCGGCCATGCTCTTCAATGGAAGACTTATGCTCACGTTAGATTCTTGGGATCAATCCCCCAAAATATTGAGGCAAAAAATTCTTGCTTCTTTATTTTTTTTGAGCCCTAAGTTTTTTAATAAAATTGGGATAGATGGTAATTTTTTTTCTCTAATTATGAAGAGAGAGGTGCCACCCCTATTTATTAGAGGTTGAAGAAGGGAGAGAATACAGGAGATGGGGCATGTCCCTTTTTGAGAAGATAAAGATGAGAGGGAGAGAGTGAATGACGAACGTGCCCCCCTTCTGATTAAAGATGCGGGAGAGAGAATGGGGGACGTGTCCCCCCCTTTTTGATAAAAAATGAGGAGAGGGAAATATGTGAGAGTAGTATGTGATAGAGAGGAGAGAGATATGAACCTATAATATTTGGTCTAGGGTTTTCATTGTTTGTCTCGATTGAATTTTATTGTCGATCAAGGGTAACTTATGGGATGAGAGATCTGAGTAATTCATTCCATAGATGGGTCATCAACATTACCAAATGTGCTGAACCATTATCCCCTTTTCTTTTGACCATTATCCCATCAAATAAAAATTAATCAAGAAAATATTGTGCTCTATCCAAAATATATATTCATAAGCCTCATAGGCCTATTAAAAGATTTACTCAAACCTCTTAAAGCTAAAACACTTTATCAACTCAAACCAATTTGAGATAAAATATATCAACAAATCCCGAGGTGCCACCCATGGGATAAGCCTTCCCTCAAAAGGTCGCGTGCCACCCAAGATACGGACTTATGGGCCATTCTCAAATATAGTAGGCCCACATGCACAATGGGCCTCCATAAAATTTAATATGTATTAAAAATAATAAAATAAATTTTAGAATATTATTTGAATATTTAAATAATTTAAAATCAATATCTTTAATTTATAAACCCAAATATTATAAATAAAATATCCAGGGGTTTATAAAAATTCAAATAAAAATTCTAAAATTATATCTACTATAAAATAAACATAATTAGATTAATTTGATGGGAAAATTATCCATATTATCGAGGAAGAAATCAATAATAGGGCACTCCACCTTCAACTGTGGACTACAGACCATGCTTGTTTTATCATGCCGACCCAGCGTTGCCCATGACCCACAGTCCAAGCAGGGGCTCATTAGCGGGTCAACAAAGTCTGGTCGATGAACTAAGGGGTCGCAATCTCAGTCTGTGGATTTCAGGTTCTCTCCTATAAACGAGTCAATGTCACCTAGACCTGATGTGACCACAGTTATATGGTGCATAAGGGTATCTCTCGCACATATATACGCTTCATCCTAAAAGGTGGCTTGCTTGCTTTCCTAAACAGTCTATCAATATGCATGCCATGTAATAGTACATGGATGACGCTTTGGCCCCTGTTTTCGTAGGCCATCATCACACACAAGGGTCACACAGTCCCTCGGATCACTCATCTGGACATATACTCCAACCTTATCAATAGATGTCCCATTAGAATTCTTCTCGGTTTATGCACTATGCCTAGGTAACATAGGTTTTTCTCAATCGACTGGTCTAGACCGTCAAGCACAGTCTGATATCTGTAAACATTGTTTGCATAGTATAGTCCATGAAGGACCACACTCCCACTGAGTTCATGATCCACTATATTAAATGTCTCTTGACAATCACTCATAAGGCCTTCAAAGGCTACATAAACCCATCTCTTACCTAGTCTTTGAAGGCTTTACATTCTCACATTCTCTCATCTCCATCTGCTTCTCCTAATCACTATCTCTCTCAATACGTGAATCATGGCTTTTGCCATCAATTCTTTCATAAAATGACTCATAGAGGCAATGCTTATTTCTCTTTGTTGCTCAGATCTCATCCCGAAAGTGGTGATAATTCATCTTTCATATCGCATAACGAATCATAGACCTGTTGTCACAAAAAATCATCATGTATCCTCATCGCATGGGCTTGTATCCTCATGGGCTCAGAGGAGTTCTTCAAACAAGCCACTTCTTTCTGTAGTCATACAACCATTGCCACACATTTGGGTTCCATGGATAAACAACACCATAGTCTGTTATTCAAGCTGGCCTGTCAAATAGTAGGTCCTCCCACCAGAATATTTAGTTTTATATGCTTTGAGTTATTATAGAATCGTGGCTCCCTTTTACACGTAAATTGCTACCTTGTTGTCGCAGAAATTCCTTACTGCCTCACAACGCACAGGTTGAAAATCAAGTTGATTAATAAATTTCTTAATTCATACGACCTCCTTGGCCACCAAATAGCATGCCATGTATTCTAACTTCAGGATGGACAATGTCACCGCATCCTGTTTTTTTGATTTTCAAGAAGCTATACTCCCTCCAAGTATGAACACGTATCCAGATGTAGACTTCACATCATCTGGATCTTTGAGATAGCTTACATATGTATATCTGAATATCCAAGTAGCTAAAAAAAACGTGGGACTATAACAGCTCCCACACAATTATTACACATACAATATATACAATCTCAACATTCTTATGCATATATCATGAGGTAGCATAGCAAGTCTCATGCAATAAATAATTCAATGCCCATTGATTTCACAATATGCAAAACTTTTATAAATCACAAAGGTTCAACCACACTAGTCATCTTGGTAATAAATCCATACAAATCAAGTTATCTCAAAACCATATAGTGTGGTACCTGAGCTTTCTTAATTCATTGCTTTTACAATCATTTGGCAATGTTGGAAGATCACATAATTGATAAAGAATATATTGGTCTTCGATTTCGTATGTCACGATGTGTCCATCTCTTCGGCACGTGGTCTCTTCCTTATATCATATTGAGAAGAAAAATGTTTTCTTCATCCTATCATTTCAAATATCACAAATTTAATTCTCCCACTGATCTTTAGCTTTTCTTTACTACCTCCAAGCATTTCTATGTATCCCTTCATTTCGAAGAAACCAAGAAGCTTTTATAGGTATTGTGTTTCTTCTTCTTTCTACTATTCCCATATTGAACATTCTTCATGTAGAGTATCGTACCTGGCCAACTATGTATTAGCTATCTTTGAAGTTTATTTATAATAAACCATACATGCGGCACACTATAAAACTCATTTTAATGAACCCTAAAAAACTCTCTATTACTGGGAATCCAAAGATGTACCTTAACATGCCACATCTTTTAATTTATACAGAATATAACATGAGAATTGCATGATAAAAATATGATATCTCTCAACTCATAAAGATTTTCTCTCCGAATCCTTTTGAGTTTTGAAATAGACTCAAAAATATAAACTAATTTATCCCTAAGTCACACCATTTAGTGAGTCTACCTTTTAGTGACTTTTTACGTCACAATGTAATTTTCTCAGCATAAAATTAGATTAAGCATATCTAAAAAAAAATTGTTTCTATCAAGCCTCAAAGAATTTCTTCCTTAAATATCTTGTTTTGAAAACTAGACTCAAAACCAAATCATAACATCACGGTGTGAATCCCAAATAATAACTTCTTTCAGAATGACATACACATCCCAAAATAACTCATACTGCAGAATTCTAAGATGAACAATGTCTAGTAAAATTGTATTTTCTCTCTACCTTTGAAGAGTTTTCCTTTCAAAGTAATTTTGTTTAAAAGTACACACATAATGGTAGCACATTTATTACTGCAAGCCTCATATCACTCTATTATGTAGGCTTTATAATTATATATATATAAGTCTCAATGAAGTGCACCCCTAATTGCAGAAAATTCAGGATGACCTCTCTTCAATCCAAAATTTTTATTCTAATATTCCCAAGATATTTCTCTCTCAAATATTTTTCATTAGAAATTAGACTCAAAATGGAAGTCTAGAAACTAGGTATGGTCCATAAAACATTATGTTAAGAATAGAAATAAAATCATGGCTTCCAAATCGTTGAAATAGTTTTAGTTGCAGAAAACAGCACTTGCGCACCCTTCAATAAATTGATCATATCTTTCAAATCACAATGAATATCTTGATGAAACCTTTTTTGTTTGAAAGTAGACTCAATTTTATGAGTCACATACTCAATTTTATGAGTCACAATCTAGTTTCATCTAGAAATAAAATCAGATGATTGATGAGAAAAATCACAGAACTCAATAGACAGTTCCTAGATTTTGCAGGGTCAAAACTGACACCATTCATTCATGAGTCCATAACTCTCAATTCCCTTAGGTTTTCCCACTGAAATTTTGCAAATAAATCCTAATATCAAAGACACACAAAACACTGAAGTATGCAATAGAAAAATACATCATTATCTTCTTCATATAACTGCTCCAAAATAACACAGAATACCAATTCTGCAGAGTGTCTTTTTTGGTGTATAGAACATTTCAATAATTCTTAATCGGGTTATATTAATCGATCACAAAGAATATTAGCTTTCTCATATCTCATTCCCAAGCTTGATCTCGACTAAATAAAGAGAAAAGAATCTAGTGGCATCAATATCAACCTGGCTCTGATACCAATGAAAGAAAGGCCAATGTGATCTGGCCGGGAAGGTTTTTTATTTTATTTTTCACCACTTTTCCATTGTTTTCTTTTCTTTTGGCAAAGATCACAAACAAGTAGCCTTATTACAATAATTCTTGCTTTAAAGAAAATATAACCTTACAAATCCAATATTTTAAAGACTTTGATTCTATTAAGCCAATTTTCTTCAATCAAAGAAAATTACCACAAATCTTGTTCTTGAGACTATAAAGACTATATAATTAAATATGCAAGAAACAAAAAAAGAATGCCGGAGACTAACTCAATCGAGCTTATTACACCCCACATCGAGTCACCAACATCTGATAGCACGAAATCGATGGTCCTCGTTCAATCTCAATTGAAAAAGCTATTTTCGACCAAGCACTTCAGTAGAACCCTTATGCTCATACTAGATTCTTGGGATCAATCCCACAAAATACTGAGACAAAAAATTGTCCCTTCGTTATTTTTCTTGAGCCTTAGGTTTTTTAATAAAATTGGGAGAGATGAGAATTTTTTTTCTCTAATTGTGAAGAGAGACGTGCCACCCCTATTTATAAGAGGTTGAAGAAGGGAGAGAATAGAGGAGATGGGGCGTGTCCCTTTTTTAGAAGATAAACATGAGAGGGAGAGAGTGAATGTGGAACGTGCCCCCCTTTTGATTAAAGATGAGGGAGAGGAAGAGAATGGGGGATGTCCCCCCCCCCCCCTCTCCCCGCCCTTTTTTATTAAAGATGAGGAGAGAGAGTGGTGTGAGATAGAGAGGAGAGAGATATGATCCTATAATATTTGGTGTAGAGTTTTCATAGCTTGCCTCATAAGATTGAATTTTACAGTCTATCAGGGTGACTTGTGGGGTGAGAGATCTGAGTCATTCATTCTATAGATGGGTCATCAATATTACGGAATGTGCTGAACCATTATCCCCCTTTCCTTTGACCATTTTCTCATCAAATAAAAATTAATCAAAAAAATATTGTGTTCTATCCAAAATATATATTTATAAGCTTTATAGGCCCACTAAAAGATTTACTCAAATCTCTTAAGGATAAAACACTTTATCAACTCATACCAATTTGAGATAAAATATATCAACAAATCTCGAGGTGCCACCCTTGGGATACGCCTCCCCTCAAAAGGTAGCGTGCCACCCAAGATAGGGATCATGGGGCTCACCTTCTAGAATATGGTGAGCCCACATGCACAATGGGCATCCATAAAATTTTATATATATTAAAATAATAAAATAAATTTTATAATATTATTTAAATATTTAAATCATTAAAAATCAATATCTTTAATTTTATAAATCCAAATATTATAAATAAAATATCCATGGGTTTATAAAAATTTAAATAATAATTCTAAAATAATATCTACCATAAAAGAGACATAATTAAATTAATTTGATGATAAAATGATCTACATGGTCAAGGAACGAAATCAATAATGTGACACTCTACCTTCAACTATAGACTACAGACCACACTTGCTTTATCATGCCGACCCAGCGTTGCCCATGACCCACAGTCTAAGCAAGGGCTCATTAGCGGGTTATCAAAGTCTAGTTGATGAGCTAAGGGATCACCATCCCAGTCTATAGATTTCAGGTTCTCCCCTAGAGACGAGTCAAGGTCATCTAGACGTGATGCGGCCATAGCTCTATGACGCATAGGGGTATCTCTCGCACAAGCATACGCTTCACCCTAAAAGGTAGCTTGCTTGCTTTCCCGAACGGTTTGTCAATATGCATGCCCTATTATGGTACATGGATGAGGCTTTAGCCCCTGTCTCCGCAGGCCAACATCACACACAAGGGTCACACAGACCATCGGCTCACTCATCTGGGCATATACTCCGACCTCATCAAGGGGTAACCCATAGAACCCTTCTCGGTTTATTCACTATACCCAGGTAACATGAGTTTTTTCGGCCGACTGGCCTAGACCGTCAAGCACAGTCCGGTATCTGTAAACATCGTTCGCATAGTATGGTACACGAGAGACCACACTTTCACTGAATTCATGATTCACTATATCAAATGTCTCCTCACAATCACTCATAAGGCCTTTAAATGCCACATAAGCTCAACAATTTTAGGGTGGACTCTTGCTCTCAATATAAACGTGCTTTGGTGTATTAGCAGTGAATGCTTTTGAAATACATGCTTGTGTTACTAAGGCTGAATTGTTTTTTTATCTTATCATAATTATCGGGAACGCCACCACCCTAGTGTAGCGCTCCCACACTGGAATCTCTCTTTGGCGTTCCGGTGACGAGATCTCGCTTGGAACATGTTCCCATCTTTTCGGGATCGCGCTCCAATTTTTAGGATTCTCGATTCTATTCACAACGAAGCTCGCTCCGTCTACTTCAGGGATCTCGTGCCCATTCACAATAGAGCTCACTTCTTCTTCATAGATCTCGCTTTAATTCACACCGGAGCTCGCTCATGCTGATACACGGATCTCGATCCCATTCATAACGGAGTTCGCTCCCTCTTCTTCATGGATCTCGCTCCTAATTTCTCACGGAATGCGTTTCGTAACATTGTAGATGTGGTTCCTGATCAAATTAGATCCCTGATCCCATAATTTTAAGATCTCGATCCCGACGTTCTTGGAACTAGATCCGAAAAAGTTTGTGACCCTGATCCTATAATCTATGGAACTCGCTCATGAGGAAAGTGGATCCCGATCCCAAAAGTATAAGGTTGTCGATTTATGAAATCTGGGATTGCGACCCAAGAAACTTGGACATTAACTCCATATCTATTTATTTGTTCATTTCCTTGTAGTCGATGCTTCATACCTCTAATGGGCATTTACTTATAGTAATTCCCAAAAAAAAAGGCTTAATTTTGTATAGGGTGTGGTTTCTACTTTCTATAAGGTTGTAACCTTAAACAATCCAATTAAGGCGCACCTCTAAATTTTATCATAATATGGAATTTTGGACTAATTTTCTTTTTAAGATTATCTAAAATGTATTTTCATATTCAATTATAAAATTTTAAACTCCAAAAATAGTTAAAATCAAGTAGATCTATAAACCTATGAAAATATTAAAAACACACTGTCTAGATAATGTGTTGCAAGATACAAAATTCTTTGTATAGTTGAGGGCGTTACTAGATTCATCAAATATTTTCCTAAAGATTAATAGTCCAGCAATAGACTTTTCTATCAAACCTTGTGTGGTATATATGTTAGTGGACCCACAAAATTTAGAGGTTTTCCTTGGAGATAAAAAGACTCAAATATAGAGAGTGAAGAAGACAAGACTTAGAAAGACTAAGTACCAAGATGTACCAAAAATTGCAATATTATTAGATGCCAAGAAAAAATGATTAAGATTGAAGGTAAGGTAAGAACCATTTGAAAGGATAACCTCATAAAGATTTCTAGTTCATTAAAAATGATATCACTTTGCCCTCAAAACAACGTGTCAAAAAAATTCAAGTGAGACTCAAATCATTTTTTCTTTAGTCGCGTTTGTTTTTAAATCTTTACCCTCCTGCGAGTCTCTCTTTCTCTCTTATCAACAAGGTCTCCCCTCCACACGTAGGACTCTCTCCGTCTCTGTCATCAAAATTCTCTCCTCACGCAGGTCCAATCTCTCTAGTCTCTCTATCTCTCTCGCTCTTCCTCACCTTCTCTCTCCCTTTCATGCTGTCCTAATTTGAAGTTAATTTCTACAACTTTTGCAAATCAAGTAGCATGTTTCGTTGGTGTGTTATGGATCATTAGTGCCCCATTGTTGCCTTCAGCAATTTGGTTAAAAATTAGAGGCCAAGAATATTTCTTGGTTTTTTGCTCATAAGAGAAGCATCTAAGGGAATGGGGGATGTTGGAGCTTCAATAGCTTGGCGTCAGCAGATCCTCAAACTTTATTGTTTTGTTGCATTAATTTTGTGTTTTTATTGGATAGTATTTTACATGTTTTTGTTGCTTGTCATTTCCATGTTTGCAGTGGTAAATCAATAGGAAACCAACATAACAGCCTTTGTTTTATTAAATTTTTGGGCTCTTATTAGATTTTTTTTTTTTTAAGGTTTTTGTTGCATGCCGTTTTCATGTTTGCAGCGGCTAATCAATAAAATAGCCCAGTGGTATCTTAGGAAGATAACCAAGATAAAATAACTGCAAAAGAAAAAGCTCTCTTTGGGTGGAAGCAATGGCACAAGTTGTTCTTCGGTATTCTCAAGACCCAAATCGCATTTTCTATCCATAGTGGGTGTGGTTTCTATAAGGTTGCAACCTTAAACAATCAAATTAAGGTGCACCCCCAAATTTTCTCATAATATCTAATTTTGTTTGAAAAAATTCTAAGGGCCATTTGAAAATCTCTTTTCATATCTATTTATAAAATTTTAAATTCCAAAAACGGGAAAAATCAAGTAGATCTATAAACATATGAAAATCTTGAAAATGAACGGTCTAAATAATGTGTTGCAAGATCCACTATTTCTAGTACTCAAAATCAATCTTGTTTTTCATATTCATCCATCTTGATGTCGAGATGATCAAATAGAGGGATTTTCAATATTAAAACAACTTTTTCTAATGAATTTTTGAAGTTCATCTTTAATTCTACTTACAACCTTATATAAACTTTTTCCTATTCTAATAATGTTGGGGTTGGCATATAAATGAATCCATAGCTGTAGAGGTAAGCTTGACGCAACATCCACCATTCAAGCATAACAATGGCTGTGATTGCACACGAAGACAAGGGGATGACCGGCACACTACCCATTAGCTACAGAGAAAGAGAGAGGAGCAGTTGGGCTTTAGTAGAGAGGGAAAAGTAGTTAGGTGCCTCAATCTCACCCGCTAGGTCGGGATGACCTGGTAGTGTGGTTTCATGTTCGAGATGGACCCTGGACCTAAGATCACTATCTCGAGAACTGTGTAAAGAAGATACGGGCAAGAATATCAACTGATGAGAAAGGAATTTGGTTGTGAGGCAAGACTTACCTCACGTGGGTCCATGACACACTCAGGCTTCTCACGTGGATGCCCTCTTAGATCACGTGGAATGCCCCTTGGCCTGAGGCCGATTCGGAATTGCCTCCTTTGATTTGTTTATTCTTTCCTACAAACACACACACATATTAAAAGTACTGACAAGTGGGTATAGAGGAACCCACCTTGTCATAGGGTGAGCACACACGTGCGTGTGTACTCAAGGATAATGGAAGAAAATAACATAATGGAGTCCGTGTCAATTCGACAACCTCACGGCGTCTCCTTGACGAGAGACTATTAGTGCATATTTTACACTAAAGAGAAAGGGAAAAGGGGTTATATGGAGAAAAGACATTATAGAGAAGAGACTTTTAGATAGAAGAAAAAGAAAGAGAAAGGGATAAAGAGAGAAAAATGAGACGAAGTTTGGTTTTGCTTTCATCCAGTACTTCAAAGAGAGAGAATAAAAAGTATAGAGAGAAGAGAGACGAAGGCCGGTTTGGCTTTCACCCAGCTCTTCAAAGAAAAATATTTTAAAAGAAAGAGAAAAGAGAGACAAAGGCTGGTTTAGCTTTCACCCAGCACTTCAAGAAAGAGAAAAGTGGGACAAATGCTGGTTTGTTTTTCATCCAAATCCTTCAGAGATAAAATGTATTTTTGGAGACGAAGGCTAGTTTGGTTTTCAACTAGCTCTTCAAAGTCAAAGGAAGAAAATATTTTTGTAGAGTGGAAATAGGGAAACGAAGACTAGTTTGGCTTTCATCTAGCTCTTCAGGAAGATGAAGAAGAAAAGGAATGAGAAAGAGGGTGAAGGTTAGCTTGGCTCTCGCTAAACCTTCCAAAAGGGAGAAGAGACGAAAAGGAGGGAAGAAGAGAAAAGAAAGAGAAGAGGGTGAAAGTGAGGAGGAGGGAAGAGAGAAATGTCATGCACAGCGGTGTACCCTGCCGTGCCAAAGAGAGAGAGAGAGAAGAGAGAAATGTTGTGGACGGCGGTGCACCTCGTCGTATCAGACAGAGAGAGAGAAAAGAGAGAAATGTCGTGCATGGCAGTGTACCCCGCCGTGCCAAGCAGAGAGAGAGAAAAGGGAAATGTCGTGCATAGTGGTGTACCCCGTCGTACCAGACAGAGAGAGAAGAGAGAGAAATTTTGTACACGACAGTGTACCCCACCATGCCAGACAGAGAGAGAGAAGAAGGAGAAATGTCGTGCACGTCGGTGTACCCCGCCGTGCCAGACAAAGAGAGAGAACAGAGAAAATTCGTGCACAGCGATGTACCCCGCTATGCCAGACAAAGAGAGAGAAGATAGAGAAATGTCATGCACTATGGTGTACCTCGTTGTGCCAGGCAGAGAGAGAGAAGAGAGAGAAATGTCGTGCACGGCGGTGAACCCCACCGTGCCAGACAGAGAGAGAGAAGAGAGGACAAGTTTGGCATGGCGGCTAGACTGGCACGACAGAGAAACTGGCACGATGGTTAGCCTGACGCAGCAGCTAGACGGGCATGGCTAGACCAACACGGTGGCTCGATTGCATGGTAGCAAGACATGGTGGCAAGACTGGCACGACGGCTAGTCTGGCACGGCGGCAAGACTGGCACGGCAGCAAGACTGGCAAGGCAGCAAGACTGACACGGCGGCGAGACTGGCACGGCGGCGAGATTAGCACGACGGCTAGTCTGGCACAGCGGCAAGACCGACACAGTGGCTAGACAGACACAGCGGCTAGACTGCATGCCGGCAAGACTGGCATGGAGGCAAGACTGGCACGGCGGCTAGTTTGGCACGGCGGCAAGATTAGCACGGCGGCTAGTCTGGCATGGCGGCAAGACTGGCACGGCGGCTTAGCTTGCCACATAGGAAAAGGCTCAGCCTGCCATCCGATCAAGCAAGCAAAAGAGAGAAAGAGGAGAAGAAAGAGAAAGAAGTGAGTAGAGAGAAAGGAAAGAAGAGAGAGAAAGTAAAGAAGAAGAGAGAGAAAGGAAAGAAGCAGAGAGAGAAAGGAAAGAAGAAGAGAGAAAAAGGAAAGAAGAAGAGAGAAAAAGAAAAGAAGCAGAGAGAGAAAAGAAAGAAGAAGAGGAGAGAGAAAGAAGAGAGAGAAAAGAAAGAAGAAGAGAAGAGAGAAAGAAGAGAGAGAATGGGAAGAAGAAGAGGAGAGAAAGAAGAGAGAGAAAGAAAATAGGAGAGAGAAAGAGAAGAGGAGAGAGAAAGATGAGAGGAGAGAGAAATTTACCTTTAATGCCTAAGGGTACCTACTCAAATCTTCCCTCTCCTCTCTCTCTCTCCAACCCGTGACCCAAAACTCAAGTAAAAAGCCAACTTTTAATTGATGAAGAAGGGGTCCTCTACATGTAAGTATCACGTGCT
Source organism: Amborella trichopoda (assembly GCF_000471905.2). Next base: position 5,067,803 of record NW_006499617.1, on the reverse strand, counting down.
TATATAGATTTTAGGTCCAAACATTGGTGGATGCCCAATTGTTAACCTAACTATGGAACAATAGGAATTAAATGATTTAAAGAAAATAAAGAAATTGGGGGCAAAATGATGATTTTGCCCCTCACCCACAAATTCTGAAATTTCAATTTAGTCCCTTTCATGGCCATGCAACCTTGACGATCTTCCGGGATCTGTTCGAGGTCCTTCCGATCTTCATCCGGCCAAAAGATTATTACTTTCTTGATCAGCTTGGGAAAACGGTTGTTTTGATACCCATTTTTCGCCATGGATTGGACTTTTGGGCCACAATCACGAAACGTGAAAATCATGAGAAACGTGTGATCTTTGATTCAAGATCACGCCCCGTTTCTTAGTGTTTTTCCATGATTTCTTCATTGTATTTTAACAAGCATGCCGTCATGAGCGTTTGGAGATGAACGTGGCTTGATTTGGTGTCCAAACGACCATTTTCAAAATTTGGTATTTTGGCTAGAGTTTGGTTTCCGGTGGCCAGAAATTGCAGCATCTTTGACTCCATTGTGCGGTGAAGCTGACCGTCCATCATGCGTGAGGTTCGGCTCGTACAAAGCCTCTGACCTCGTGCTCGTAATGGATCTAGTTTGAGGCTGATCCGACACGCAAGCGTCGTGATGTGGCCACTCGATCAAGGTGTGCACCTGCTGGAAAATCTACAACCTTGCCTCGAATGGTAATCTTCTCTCCAGTTTTTCTCCTGGCTCGGGCCACGACATGGGTCGTGCCACATATCAAAATACTCGGGTCGACGAGACGAACATGTTTCCAAAATTTGTGGTTGATCCGACCTAGGACAAGAGAGATATGGCCTTTCAAAGTTCAAATCGAAACCTAAAAACACAGTTTCCATTAAGGGAAACGGGTTCACTGAGGGTGTACGGTAATAGCGTGTGACCTACCTATTTTGAGTAATTTGGCTATAATTTAGTCCAAAAACATCCGATCAAGTCAAAATTTGGTTCCTAAGGGTTTTCAAAAGTTCTAGATCTAATGGTGGTGGTCTCACGGTCATTTGATGCTCCGATGATAGGTTTGTAGTTATAAGGTTCATTTCCGAGGCGCTAGAGGCCGATTTTCCGAAACTGTTTCTACATCTATACCGCCTTAAACCTGTCGGAACGCAACGAAACTTGACAGGTATTCTTAGGAGACTCTTAGGCACGATCTTGAACCTTCTTGGGCCATTCTGAGACTTTTAAAATTTTCATTTCAGAATCAGGGCTTATTGTCCTACGACTTCCATAATCATTAGGCATTTTGGTACCTGCGAACCTAGGTCACGAACTGCTTTCTCCTTATTCGCATCGAGTATATAAGTGTTGAAAAATAGCTTCAAACAAAAAGGCCTGATGCATTTACTCTCATATCTGCATTAATCGTTGAAGTAACAGAGAAAAGGTGTAGAGAGAAAGTAATTGGTGAGAAAAAAGGGGAATTGAGTTGCGGAGTGCTCAATTTCTGCTGCACTCTTCTGCCATTGTAGTTTAATTTTCTCTACACTTTCGCATAATTATTGTGGATTTCGTAATGCATTCTCTAATGCATGAAGAAGGGTTGCAAACGGGTTCTAATGGAGGGCCTATGAATTTTAAGAGGAAACGAGTGAATAAGAGGATCTCTATGATCTTCTGAGACACACCTAGGTGGTGGTCACTATATGCAAAGAGATCAGCAAACGTAAGGTGGTTTTCTTTGGACAAGGTGCCTGAAATAAGAGAGTAAGGGTGCCAAATAAACTACCATTGACAACACTAAAAATCGCCTATAAAAACCACTAAGGAGCTTTCAGTTGAAAAGGTTTCCACTTTTCCCTTCTAATAAACATCCAAACAGTCCCAAAAAATAAAATAAGACGTTAATATTTCTCAATTAAGGAGGAAAAAACTTGCAATTTTTTCTATATGAATATTTTTTTCTGACATGAGATTGCTCAAAAGCTCACAGTAAATGATCATTGAGTCATTCACTAACATGAAATTGCTAAAATAATGTGTCCAATTTGTTTCAAAAAAGAAAAAAATAATAATGTTGAAAAAGTTAAAAATATAATATGTAAAAAAGAAAAAAAATAAACAAAAAAGCACACAAGCAACTCATTGTGCCAATAAAATGAAGTAGTATAAATCAATATATTACCTCAACAAATTTAATCTCCAAGGCAAAGAGAGAGAGAGAGAGAGAGAGAGAGAGAGAGAGAGAGAGAGAGAGAGAGAGAGAGAGAGAGAGAGAGAGAGAGAGACGAAGTAGTAAGAAGTAAGTAAGTAAGTAAGTAAGTAAGTAAGTAACGTAAGTAAGTAAACGTAA
>NW_006499617.1:5049509-5060450 GCF_000471905.2 Amborella trichopoda | reverse complement strand
GTTAACGTTACGTTACGTCGTACGACGTAAGTAAGTAAGTACGTACGTTACGTTACGTACTTATTATAGTAGTACTATACGTATAGTAAGTAAGGTAAGGAAGAAAGAAAGAAGTAAGTAAGAGAGTAGAGTAGTAGGTAGGGAGGAGAGAGAGAGAGAGAGAGAGAGAGAGAGAGGCCTAATGAGATAAGATTTAGATGTGAGTAAGGATGATGTATTGACTATTGAGAGATGAGATTAATAAAGTAATATTCTCTTGTTGTGCAGTGTATCCCATTTTGTAATATTATGGAATCAAATGAAGTCATTCAATATTTTGGAGGGGATAATACAGGAGTTGAAGATGAAGAGATTGATGAACTATTACGAATGCCTTTGTGGCGTTATGTCACTTTAGTAAGTGGTGATACAAAATTAGGAGGTGGGGGAAGGAAATGGAAATGTAATTTAAGCTGTCGAGATGTCCCTTTCATAGGATCGTACGTACATGTATGTGCACATTTATTAGGCCTTTCACCGGGGGAGAAGTCTAAGGGGATAATTCTGTGCCTAAAAATATCAATAGACGAACGAGATGCGTTGAGGCTAGAAGAGTCTGAGGCTAAATGTTTGTTTGGTTCAGGTCGAAAAGAAAGCATTAGGTCACTTGATAAAACTATATTTACGTCATTATCGCAGTGATCAGGGTTGAAACAAAATGCTACAAGTTCAATAAAAGGGCTCGATGCATTATAGCTCATATGTTTGAAGCTCATGCGAGGGGGGATGTCGATGCTGTTATCGCTCGGTGTTTTTATGCTCATGGGATCCCTTTTAATGTGGTCAAGGGTCCTCGGCTTCAAGAAATGATATGCAAGAAACAATGCTCCCAATGGTTATGTGCCCTGTAAATATGAGAGATTGAGGACAAGTGTGTTAGATAAAGAGAGGAGTCGGATTAACCGTGAGCTAGGTGCATTGAGAAATGAATGGCCAACTTATGAGGTTTCTATTATTTCTTATGGATGAAGTAATGTGAAGAATCAATCCTTGATAAACATAATGGTTGTATCAGGGGGTAAGGCTATATTTGTGAATGGCTATGATTGCTCCGAAATTGAGCATACTCGTCAGGATATTACGGATATACTCTTAAAGGCCATTGACCGTATTGGACCTTATAATGTTGCTCAAGTCGTAACTGACAATGCATCGAATTGCAAGGGAGCTGGTTCAATAATTCATAGACATCATCCCCATATTTTTTGGTCAGGTTGCTTAGCTCACATATTGAGCCTTCTCATGAAGGATATTGTGGACAAAATGAAAAGGCACCGAACATTTGCTTTTGTTAGGGATCATTGCAAAGAGGGTAAAAGGTTAGTGACATATATATGCAACCACACAAGGTGTTTGTACATATTTCGAACTATTTCGAAACTCGAGCTTCTAAAAGCCAAGAAGATCAAATTCAGTTATCACTACATCATGTTAAGGCGCCTTAAGGAAGTGAGGCTCGCCTTGACAGCCCTCATCTTGGGCGACCATTGGGAAGGACTCAGACGTGGTCCGAGAGATGCAGAGCATGGTGAAGTTCACAGAATACTGATGGATGATAATTTCTGAGCAACAAACAAAAAAATATTAGGGTTCACAAGGCCAATCTGGAAGATAATAAAGTTTGCAAATAGTGATAAGGCTGTAATTGGAGATGCATATGAGCATATGGATACCATGTTGGGAGAAATATCGGTTGCTCTATATGATGATCCAGTGTTGCTTCAAAAGGTCAGGGACTTAGTGGTGGCCAGATGGAATATGGCAGACCTTTCACTTTATTGTCTTGCTTTTCTGTTTAGCACTAAATATTATTCTCTTGAATAGTTGACAGTACCTACACCTGGTGGGGAGAGGAGGGTCAAGCCCTATCAAGATGTTGAGGTGTCTGCATCCTACTATGAGGCTCTTGATGCGAAAGTAAGGGATCAGGCTGAGCAGAGCAGGGTACAACAACAAAATAGGTGATTTTGTTAGCAGCAAGGGAAGTTTCTCACTACTGGCATCCATAGCTGATAGAGGTACAATGTCATCAATGTCGTGGTGGGACTTGTATGGTGGTGGGGCCCCAGGGTTGTATTCAATTGCAGTTGAGGTGTTGTCCCAAAGCATTAACTCTTTATACACCGAGAGATGTTGGAGAACGTATATTTACACATAATCGACTAAATGCTGATCGATCTGAGTCGTTAGTGTATGTTCATTATAATGACAGGCTACTGAGCAGATTGAGGACTGATTACGAGATCAACTACAAGAACTGGGATACTCATCCTGAAGATGACCACCTTGTTGATGACATAGATGCCTTAGCTGCGATGAATGAGCATTTCTAAGCGGAAGGTGATTTGGCTTCTCCCCCACCACGTACTAGACCGGCCATTCTCCCACCTATTGTAGAAGAGCATGATAGCTTTTTAGATCTCCATCATGACCATGGTTCGCAACCCCATACTCCAATGCAATCGTTGATTGCGACCCCACCTATTAGAGGTGAAGCTTCTCCTTCGACGACTGTCGCGCAAAGATTGCGAACCATCCAGAGGGCTCCCAACCGGATGAACCTAGAGTTGTGTTTCTCTCTCGCTCTCTCTCTCTCTCTCTCTCTCTCTCTCTCTCTCTCTCTCTCTATGTAACATTTGAATGAATTCGTGCTTGAATAAGACTGACACTTTTCTCTCTTACACTCTCTATGGCTTTTTTTATGATTGTTATTTCTTTATTGTAATATCATTGTAAACAAGGACATTTATTATTTACAGCATATGTGAAGTAAGTGGGAATGAAATGAGATTACTAAAAATTTCCCCAGAATTCACCTACATGCTTTTATTTCAATTCGCAATGGAGTAAAATGGCCATTAAGTAATAGCAAATATAACAAACATTGAACTATTCTCAGGTAATGCTGGAGCAAAATGGTCATTAAGTAATAGCAAATATAACAAAAATTGAACTATTCCCTTACTTGGCAATGGAAATTAAATTGCACGGTTAGTTGTCGAGTGTGCCCGTGCCCATGACCCATCAAGGTCTACCTTATCATACCGCTGGCAATGGAAATTAGATTGCGCGTTATGTTGTCGAGTGTGCCCACGCCCATGATCCATCAGGGTCTACCCTAACTTACCAATCTTGAAATTTATTATTTCTAGTTTCATATATACTTGGGTGTGGTTCTATAAGGTTGCAACCTTAACAAATGCAATTACGATGCACCACCAAATTTTATCATGTCCTGTAGTTTTTGTGTAAAAAAATCATAGGATTATTTGAAAATCTATTTTCATGTCTAATTAAATACTTTTAAGCTCCAAAAATGGTTAAAATCATATAGATCTATAAAAATATGAAAATTCCTAAAATGGATGGTGTAGATAATATGTTGCAAGATGAACAATTTCTGGCACTCAGAATTTTTTATTTTTTTCATACACTCATACATCTTGATGTCGAGATGATCAATTAGGGACTTTTTTAACATTAAAACAACCTTTCTGATGAATTTTTGGGGTGCATCTTTAGTTCTACATTTTATCGTTGGAACCTTATATAAACTTTTTCCTTTATCTTTGATTTTATAAAATATTATATAATTCCCAAAATTTGGATTTATATATATATATATGTAAAATTACCTTTATTTCTTTGACAATAATTTAAAAAAAAACTTTGAATAAATTTATTTTGCCATTTTATTCTTCCAATGAGCTTCAAATGGTAAATTTATTCTACCATTTTATTTTACCATTTTATTCTTCCAAAGAACTTTCCAAAAGAAACTTCTTAAATAAAATTTTATTTTTAGTAAAATTTTCATATAGTTATTTCTACTAAAAAATAACGGTGATGCATTTCTCGAATTTAAGCCTAACAGTAACTATATATGCTTAGGTTGCTTCCAAAGGGTACCCAAATCCTAGGCAATATATTTCCATGTATACAAATGCCAACGTAAAGCTCATTTTCGTATCATGTATGTGAATTTGAACAATATTAACATTAATCGTTCATAGCATTAGAAGACTTTATTTCATACTAGAATAATGGGGTTTAATTAATCCATGGACATCTAGGATTGGTTGTGCATGGATCTAGCCACATGGGCCATTGCTAGATAGAACAAATGTTTCAAAATTTAACCAAATTGAGATCGTGTTCGATTGTTTCTAAATTTAACCAAATTGAGATCGTGTTCGATTGTTTCTAAATATAAAAAGTTGCCGTACTTAGTTGGTGCACGAAGCCATGCGTAATGGAATTGGATTCTTCATACAAGTGGAGTTTTGCGATGGGGGCGCGGACCATTATTGTGTGAAACCGCGATCCTACAATGAATGGAGCTCGATCTTATCCAAATAGGATCGTGGTATTGTTTAGATGGGAGGGAGACTCAGCATTAAATGGGATCTCGTTCTTGTTGTCGACGGGAGCGCGATCCTAATAGATATGGGAGCACAATCCCATTTTACATGTAACACGTTTCTGTCAAATAGGGATCTCGATCCCAATGTCTCAAGATCACGCTCTTTATTCAAATGGGATCTCGCTCCCTATTCAAACGGGATCTGGTTCCGTAAATACATGGAACGCATTCCCTTTAAAGAGGGATCTCAATCCCAATGTATCGGGATCTCGCTCCCTGTTCATATGGGATCTCGATCTGTGATTTCTACCCTCACCGGATCTCGCTCCCCAAGCTCCGGAGTTTTGGGTAGCCATCGATCCCATGCTTCCGCTCCCAAAACCGAAGCCGCTCCCTCTCCCTCTCCCAGTAACTATGGTCTTAATGTGTGTTGACTGGATGCCCAGCGGCCTTGACTTGCTGAATGGGCACTTGCTCAAGCCCTGAACTAGACCCTAACAGAGTCGGGCCAGTTGCCTTAGGGCTTGACCTCTCCTGGTTGGGTCAGGTGCCCATGCCTTGACCCTGTTTGGGTTAGATCGGGTGACACATAACCAAACCCAAGGCTTTGATCTTGCCCCGGAGCTTATGGGTAGCCAAGGCCCGGAACTAAAAGATATTTTACGACCGAGCCTTATGCGGCCTGGCCCATTGCCAAACCTCAATTGACACTAAGACAATAGGCGGCAGCTAGGGAAAAAAATCACAAAACTCACCACATGAGACATATGCAGGGAAACGAATGTTGTAAATATTCATTATCGAAGGGGTGAGATTTGTATAAGGTGCGTATCTTATAATATGTATGAGTAAGGTGCACATCTAAATTTTGTTGGAATATGCAATTTTGGTCTAAAAAATCTTAAGATGGCTTGAAAGTTTATGTTCAACCATAATTATAAAATTTAAAATTTCAAAACAGTACAAATCAAGCAACTTCCGTGAACACTTTAAAAAGTTGAAAATAGACGGCCGAGGTAACTTGTTACAATATGCATTATTTCTAGGACTTGAAACGTTTTTTTTTTTTATCCTGACATCTCAAAGTTGAGATATTTCCAACTTCGAAGTACTCTTTGCCAAAAGATATTGTACTCTCTCAGGAGTGGAATGCTCATTTACTCCCTTGGGTAAATCTCACCTAAAAATAATTTTGGGAACTCAAATTTTGGGGAACCCATAGATTAATCTCAATAAAAAAAACTTTCTATTTGTACCATCTATGTACTTGAAAAAAATTGCTGTTTACAGATTAAATAGAGACCATCGAAATTTTAGACAGTGAGATATTAGTGTTAAAAAACTCCAATTTAATTTTTTTTTGAATAATCATCTAGTAATAATTAGGTTGTTCCCAAGCTTTCAATTGAAAAAATCCTCCAACATAGTACATCTTATGATTGAGGGAGTAGAAATAAACTATGCTTGCAATGGAGCATAGTGTACATGCCCATACTCTTTTCTACGGGATTTTGAGAAGCGCCATACTACTACAGTATAAGGCTACAATCTTATAAAAACTTCTTCCTTATCTAGGTGTACAAAAATTAGAAATAATCTTCATCTATTTTGGCTTAAACATGCAGTCATCATATTTCTTCTGGGGTTCTTTTAGATTCATGAATATAGCGGTGTAGATGACACCCATAAACTGTTCATACGTATGTATGGCCATGGGGCCTTTCAACGTGCAATATTTCTCTCTCTTATAATTTAATGTTTATCACTAAAAAAGGGAGACTTCTTAGAGAGAGAAAGTGTCGTTATCTAACGGCTAGAAAGTAAGTACCTACTTCCCAAGATTATAGGGTCACGTTTTCTCAAAGATTACAGGAGGAAGCCGAACGTTGGAGAATGACCTTCTCCATCTCTCTTTAAGAAGGGTTTCATAGCTATGGAGAGAGACACGAAAATTTATAGAGTTCTCACGGTTCCTGTAAAAGTTTGATCTTTACAATTTATAGTCTCAAGACACTGCCCCTAATCCTAGGAGTGGGTTCATCTATTCCCTCAAGTTTTTCAACATTGGTATCAGAGCAGGTTATGGAAGCGTGGTGGGCTCATAACCTACAGGTCCCAATTTTTTTGGAATTTCATATCTTATTTTTTTCCTGAGTTTAATTTACAGTAACTTTGATATTATGGTTTGTCATTCACATATATCTTGCTGTAAATTTTTTCTAACCTTAATTTAATAGTCTAAATTTATTTATTTATTTTTTATGAATTTCTCTCTCTTAATTTACTGCTCCTCATTTGCGAGTCAATATTTGTTTTTACTTGTATTGTTGGTTCTAGAACATTTTCTCTCCGTAAATTCTTTTGCCATATTTTCTCTCTCTAGATTGTGTTCGGCTTACGTGATATAGCGTACTCGGATAAGTCCTCTGTTTAATCTTTTGTAAAGAAAGTTTAAATAGATAGAGACGCTGGAAGGATCATCAAAAGAATAGGAAGAAAGAGAAAATAAGTTTAAAATTGTTGCAGAAGAGTTATCTTGACTTAGCATATGCCTCAATATTAGGTTCTCTCTACGCCTCAATATTAGCTCTGTCTCTAGAGTAGGAACAAGTTGTGTAGTTATTTTCTCTCTCTATAAGATCAAGTTGTTGATACAGTACATACTTGAGCCCATGGTCAAGTAACAGAAAATAAGGCAAATAATTCTTCTCTCTATTTTCTAATAAAATTAATAATAATAATAATAATAATAATAATAATAATAATAGTAATTTGTAAAGACTGTCCAAAAAAAAATACGTTGCTGATGCAGTACATACTTGAGCCCACCGTCAAGTAATAGAAAATAAGGCAAATAATTCTTCTCTCTATTTTCTAATAAAATTAATAATAGTAATAATAATAATAATAGTAATTTGTAAAGACTGTCCAAAAAAAAATTTTCTTCTACTCTATGCACGGTAGCTGAGCATCTAAATTTGTGTATTGTTATATTTTTCTTTACTGACTATGGACTGCTGAAAATCAGGTTGCTGGCATCTTCTTTCTTCCATCTTTTTGTTGCTGAAAATTAGTGCATTTTTTTTTATTGAATCTTATTATCAAGTATTTATTTATTTTATTTTTGTGACCTATAATTTAGGGATTTTCTTCATATTTTATTTGCATAATAATTGTAGCTACATTGCATAATTATCCTATGCTTTGGTCACTTTAAGTTGGAAAGTTTCATGATCTTGATTTTGTGAATTTTTCTTTTTTTTGTGATTATGCAATGCCATATTTTTGTTGAAAAATATCAAATATCATTGTAGACTCTCTATCTTGTGCTAAGACATATTCACATATTTATGAAAATTATTCTTATGAAATAAAGTAGTTGTTGCCTTACTTTATTAATTTTTTGTTGCATCACAGCAGTGCGAACTTAAACAGTTTGAGAAAAATTTTCTTTGTAGTTGCACCTCACTGAGAGTCAGCAAACTTATTGATTTAGCTAGTAGATAACCTTTTCTTAAACACAATTAAATTTGTTTTTGAACTTTAAGGTATTATCTAAAAATTTAAAATGGCATATAGGCTAGTCATGTCAGAATTATCCAAACTTGAAAAACTCAATGGGACCAATTTTTCTATGTGGAAAAGAAAAATTGGATATATTCTTTTTCAAGATAGAGTAGATTATGTCCTAGAAACATAACCATCAGTTTTAGAGCCTAATATCAATGGTCAAGCCAGAAGGTGACTTGAAAAATGGTTATAAGATGACAAAGTAGCTATGACTACTATGTTGAGCTTTATGGAAGATGATTTAATTAGAGTCTTTGAGGATTACACCACAGCTGAAAGTATGATAGGCGCCCTATCTGAAAAGTATGGGACCACTTCTGAGACCCATGTGCAATTGTTGTTAGAAAAATATAATTCTTACAGAATGAAAGAAACGGACTCAGTGACCGAGCATGTCAATAAAATGACAGTGCTCACAAAGGATCTTGCTGCAGCTAGGAATCCAATCCCCGATCGCATGCAAGTGTCCATTGTCCTTAATAGTCTCCCTCCATCTTGGGAGTCTGTTGTAATTGCATTGAATCATTCTGCACAAGGGATATCCATGTTAAATTTTCCCACGTATGTTAGTATTGAAGCTGAGAGAAGAATGAGAAAGAAGTCAAATGAGCTCCACTTTGCCCAAAGTTCATCTTCTCAGATCCTCAAGAAACCTTTCAATTATCAGAAAAATAATAGGTATAAGGGAATGAGGAGAAATTTTAAAAATCAAAAGAATAAGGTTAAGAAGACCTGTTTTTATTATAAGGAAATTGGGCACATCAAGTTTAATTGTCCTAAGCTGGAAAATAAACATAAGAACCAAAATAACAACCTTGTTCGAAATAATCAAAATAAGAGAAAGGACTTAATCTGCGTAGTCCTAGAATCAATAGTTGCCGATCATGACCTGAGAAATTGGTGGGTCACTTAGCATCCACTCGACATGTCTCAAGGACCAAGAATGGATTCACATAATTGAAAGATATTGTAGCCGGTAACCAATGGATTTATATGGAAAATGACACCTGCTGCGATGTACTAGGTGTTGGTACTTTTAAGCTGTGTTTACATAGATGAATAAATATCTTATTGACTGATACATTGTATGCCCCCAATATGAGGCGCAATTTGATTTCTGTCCCAAGGCTAGACGAAAAGGGTTATGAAATAAGGTTCAGGTCTGGTCGAGTTCCCATTGAGAAGCATTCTAGAGCTTTGGTGTACGGTACTAAAGTTGACAATTTGTACCGGCTGAATATTATAAAAGTTCATCATTTTCTGGTTATATTGATGCTTTAATACTTTTATGTGCACGGATAATCCATATTTATGACACTTAAAATTAGGACATATAAATAAAGACAAAATGAATCAAATGGTTAAAATATGCTTGTTCCCCAATTTAGGAGAAATTGTGTTCAAAACATGCGAGCCATGTATTTCTGGTAAATTAACTAAGAAGCCTTTCCCTAAAGGGAAAAGGTCTAGTGAACTACTTAGTATTGTTCACTCTGATATGTGGCCCATTAAATGTGAAAACACATAGAGGTATGAAATATTTCATAACATTTATAGACGATTATTCACATTAGGGATAGGTAGGGATAGGTATACCTAATTAGTAAGAAATCAGATGCATTAGAAATATTTAAAGAATATAAAGTTGAGGTAGAAAATCAGTTAGACAGACATATTGAAATTCTTCGAACAGATAGGGAGGTGAATATTGCTCTGCCTTATTTTCTGAATTTTGTAAGGAGCATGGTATAATTCACCAAACAACTATGCCATATACACCACAACAAAATGGTGTAGCTGAAAGGAGAAATAGAACTCTAATGGACATGGTTAGGTCCATGATGAGCCGTTCAAATTTATCACCTCATTTTTGGGGTGAGGCTCTCAACACTGGAATATATATCATTAATCGTGTTCCAACTAAATTTATACACTTGACCCCATATGAATTACGGACAGGTAGGAAACCTGACCTTACTATCTTGAAAGTTTAGAGTTCTTGGGCACATGTGTTTATACCACCACAAAATAGAGATAAATTACAAAGTAAAACTATAAAAATGCTCTTTTAGAAGCTATTCAGAAAATTCTAAAGGGTATAGATTTTATAACCATTATACTAGATCATTAGTAGAGAATCGTGATGTTCATTTCTTAGAAAATATAAATGATGAAAATATTTTAAATAAGTCTATTGACTTACATGAGATTGATAAAGATAAGGGTCTGGAAGACCCTGTTTCTCAGACTCCCTCTATATTTAGTGAGAATGATTCAATTAAATCAAGTATACCAGATAGGCCTAAAAGAACTAAAGCCCCACCTACGATTGTAGAAGAATTTTATGTATTTATGAATGAAGATAATTACTCTTCAATGAGTGAGGATACAATAGATGAACCTCGTAGCTACAGTGAAGCTTCTAGCTCACATGACACAGCAGACTGGACTCAAACCATGGATGATGAACTTGATTCTATTAAAAGAAATTAAGTCTGAGAGTTGGTTGATCTCCCTAAAGATAGAAAAGCCATCGGTTGCAAATGGGTCCTATAGAAAAAATTTAATACAAATGGATCCATTGATAAATATAAAGCTAGGTTGGTAGCTTAAGGATTTACCCAAAGGAAGGGCATAGATTATGTAGAAACTTATTTTCTAGTAGTAAAATTTTTATCTATTAGGATCATCCTTACATTAGTTGCATATTATGATCTAGAATTATTTCAAATGGATGTCAAAACAGCTTTCTTAAATGAAGAATTAAAAGAAGATATATACATGAAAAAATCCGAAGGATATATAATTAAAGGCCAAGAAGACAAAGTATATAAACTTAAGAAATCTTTATATGGTCTAAAACAGTCTTCTAGGCAATGGTACTTTGTTACTTTTCATAATGCAATCATTGAAATTGGTTATATAGCCAATAGGTTAAACCATTGTGTATATGTCTTGAATAGTGGGAG
>NW_006499617.1:5011896-5033391 GCF_000471905.2 Amborella trichopoda | reverse complement strand
TTTCACCATGTTTAGTTTAACTGTGTTTCATTAAAGTTAAAAGATAAAAAAATAAAAAAATACATTAGGTTTGCTTACCCCTCCAAACCTAGACCCACTCTTGGTCCGAGTCGAGACTCATGCACCATCTAGTTTAGATCTTAGTCTAGTTCAAAGTCTGAACCAAAATCCATTGAGTCTAGCAAGTCTAGGTTCCAGTCTAGTCTTAGCCTAGGTCTTAGTTAGGGTTCTTGCCCCTAAAGTCATACATACTAGGTCTACCATGAGGCGTCGAGTCTAGATCTCACAGAGTCTAGGAATCATAACCCAAGATCATAGCGTAGCAAGGTCCAACCCTATGGCCCCAGCTCAGTTTAGATTCAGAGAACCTAGTCAGTCCGAGAGGCACCATCACAATGCTCCCTCACAAATCATCCATAGCACTCATGTAAGTGAGCCGATTCTCGACCCGCATAGAACCAAACCTAGCTGTCTAAGACACCTTCAAGGCCACCCTTTAGAAGTCACGAGCCAACAGGTTGATAAGGTTCGTAATACCCTGAATAATCAAGGAATCCTCCAAGACCTAGGGGTTAACTTCAAATCCAGTCGACACAACAAGAGTAAGGCCCCGACCCAAATCTCTGCGTAAGCCGATCTTAGCCGTGTGAACCCCGATGGTCAATTAGCAGCCCAACATTCTAGTCTTGGCAATCAGCCGGTTAGTGGCGAGTGAGCACATACAACTAGGGAAAGTCTACCCAAGCAACCCATCACCAGTGAAGATTAGGGTCTCGACCTAACTCGATATAAAGACAATCCTACAGTGTATGCTTACTTTCAAGACCTGCTCAATAGAGGATATATCATCCAGCGCACTCAATCCATGAAAGTCAGGTTAGAAGCTCAAGCCTTTGGCCAAGTCCAACATTTTGGTTCAAACCAGGATAATCCTAAGGTTGTTAACCTGCCAATCCAATCCACTACGAGCCAGAGGTCTAGTTCTAACCATCACTTAAGCCTAAGACTACTTAGAGGGAAAACTCCATCTGGCAGTAGCTATGTCATTCCTTCACTCTTTTAGTCCATTGTTGAGGCAAAAGAATACCCTAACCCTAGGGATAGATCATCCAACCAAGGTCAGAGTCAAGTAGACCTAGCCACCCAAAGTCAGAGGTCCAGTCATCATAGCAGCTTGAGTCGTCCATCCCAGTTAAGTGGTGATCATATCTCGCAGGCCTCCTTGCGTGGCCAAGTTGTGCAACCTCAGAGTAATGGGTATGCTCTGACTCAACTCAACTCGGGTGAGTATACAAGTCGACAATCGACACTTCAAGTTCAACCTCAGGCTCAGTCCTTGAGGCAACTCACTACATGGGCCCAACAGCCAATTTATATGAGCTACATACCACAAAGTCAGGTTCAACAAACCATACAATCGAGCTAGCTCACAGCAATAACGATGACTCAATTCGCTCATATGAAACACCTTCAAGACTCTTTAGAGAAAATGGAAATATAGGATTTCTCAACTCCTAAAGCTCATGTACAATAAATTCTAGGACACCTAGAAGATCTACCAGTGGGATTTGTGATGCCACAGTTCAAAAACCAATTTCCAAGAAAAGATGATCATGAGGCACACATCAACGCCTCTTATTGATGGTCCACACATTACGAGACCAACCCAACCAACTTAAAGTCATGTTCTCGCATAGCTTATTAGAAGAACCCTTGATGTGGCATCGACGATTCATGAAGGATGACCCTCAAGCAACTCCTAACGAAATGTTTAGGCAATTTTCCGCCTGTTATAGCAGATGAAGACCAAGACCCGTCACCCTTGGTGAGTTAACTTCCACCAAACAGAAGTCAGGCGAGTCTCCTTCTCTGTTTAAAATCAGATTCAGAGAGGCCACTATGCGGGTTATTGAAACTCCACTCCTTGAGACCACGAAGGTAAGCCTGGCATTAGAGAACATGACTCCAGAATATTTCACATTCTTCAATATTGGGGCAGTCCCTTACTCACTTAATGTTATTCTTAAAAGAGTATCGCGGTATGAGCGAGCCAAGGAAGATAAGGCCGCAGCCGAAAAACCCTCTCAAGAAGGAGAAGTGAATATTATCAAGAGAAGCAATCATTTTGTAAATCATTCATAGGGAAAAACTAAAATTCATTCTACCACATTGAGAATGCAGACTTCTACACCAAGGGAATTCACTCCCATTGATGAGCCTATGACCGATGTCATGAAGAAATTATTTAAGGCAAAGCTCATAGAATTACAAACAGAAGCCAAGATTCCTCCTTCCCTTTGAGGCAATACATCTCAATGGTGCGATTGGCATCAAAACTATGCCCCATAATACTAAGAAATGTCGAGCTTTCAAACATAGAGTTCAAAGCCTCATTGATAATGGCACGATAAGCGTCAAAAAGAAAGAGGCTGATGACATAGAAATACCAGAAACTCTAGATGCTTCGACAAACAAATATAATGCCAACCTGATTAACTCAGGAGAATCAAAAGTTGTCCCCAAACCCGAAAACCATTCACAAAGGACTTGGAGTACAAGAAGAAATCAACTAGAACGTCCATAGATGAAGAACAAAACGAGCATAATCTCACCCAGGAGTTAATGACTAATGATCAAAGCAGCAAGGATGATCTTAGCTCCAAGCCCATAACTGAAGAAAGGGAAAAAGAAAGGGGTATTGCATATAGAATTCTACTTCAATATACACTCCTAAAAGTGACACAAGAAATCCCCATCATCGAGAGTCACACTAGGGTATATGAACCCTTCAACACGTTCTTTCAAGTTAACACAATAAAGGGTTCACATGTGCGTGGCAACGAATCAAACTCGCAAGAGCAATATGAACGCGAGCATAAGTTCAACCAAGGTTTTGAAGCTATAGATTCTCAAGCTCATGACGACAAGAAAAATCTTAATTCTGGGACAATAACTTGTGAGGGGGCAAATGAGCAAGTGTTAAAAGGAAGTCATTCACCCCACAACCTTGACGACCTACCTAAGAGGGATCAATATGATAAGGATGACGTGTTAGAAATTGATGTGATCCAAATCAACAAAAAGGGATTATTTTTCAAACAAGAGATCAACACTCCAAAGTCTCCCATTACGCTTCCAAACAAGGGGCCAACACCTCAAATATCAAAAGAAGTCAAACCTTTGGAAATTCTAAGGGGCCCACCTAGGCCACCTTCACCAGACTTCTTTGCCAACCTACCTATATGGAATGAGGAGCCAAGCTTAGAAGATTTAACAAAATCACCTCTCAAGGTAAACCCAGTTATAAATGATGGAGAATCAAAGAGCCCAAATTTGACTATTCTCAAAGATTTTGCATCTTCACTAGAGTTGATAGAGCTCGAGCCTTGGGAAATTCTAAGGGACCTACCTGAACCACCTTCACAAGATTTTTTGAATGATCCACCAATCTGGGATCAAGAATTGGATATTGAAAATCCGACCATGTTACCTCCTCAAGAGGTAGGGTCTCTAAAAGTCATTAACAACATGAACACAACTCTGATAACCGGAGCACCACCATATTAAGAGAATTCATCATGTGAAGAACAAGTTCCCAATGGAACAGAAAGCCCTGCAGGGGCAACCCCATCAAAATATTCAATAAGGGCAAACTCCACTCATGAAGAGGATACAATAGGGGCAACTAATGAGATTGAACCCTTCTTCATTGAATCCCAACATGCGGTAAGGTCGTCTGATACCAACTTAATCACTCTTCTGGTGTGAGAGTATCACCTAAGCTCGAGCACTGACCATGAGCCTACTACGGAGTTAACCTCCGAAAAAGAATTCGAAATTTGCAATGAAAAAAATTATCGAAAAGGAGTTGGGTGATCACTCTCCCCTTTCAAATAACCAAATGAGGCATTCATGCCTCATATTTCAAAAGGCATTAACGGCTAATGTGTAACATAAAATACTCCACTAACGGGAAAACCTTGATGAGCGTATCCGTCTATACAGAAGGCTGAGGGATTAGGAAACTGAGAGTGATTGTTAGTCCCAAATTCAAGGTTCCAGTGGAGTTGTTTAAAGAAAAAGTTCAATGGAGACTCAACAACTATTGTTAAATCGATTTTGGATGCCAACCTGGGTTAAGGGAAATCAGTGGAAGACCGATATTTGAACCTCCCTGCCACTTGGAGGAGGGAAAAATGATCGAATTCTTACATGATCTTAAGATGAGTTGCTCAAAACAAAAAAGGGGGGCACCTTTTGACTCTTCTTCTTCCTCCCCCTTTTCCTTGTCACTGTTTTCATTAAAAAAAAAAAAATTCGGCTGGGCTGAAATTCCAAAAGGAACCCCAAGCATTGGCAAAAAGGCTACTGGGCTAAACACTCGAAAGGGACCCCGAAGCGATATTAAAAATAAAAAATAAAAATGAAAATAAAAATAAAAAATAAAAAATCTGCTGAGCTGAAAATCCGAAAGGAACCCCAAGCATTAGAAACAAAGGCTATCGAATTGAACACTCGAAAGGGACCCCGGGGCGATAAAAAAAAAAAGTTCTCTCCTTCCTTCTACTCTCCAAAGTCTTTTCTCTCTAAACATCTTCTCTTCCTCCCCCTGCGTCAAAGTGGTGTTAAAAGAAAATCTATAAACATTAGCCTGACGGAACATTGTTAAGAACCTAAATCGTCTGAAACTTTAAAAGCTGAGTGGTGGAGGAACGAAATCGAAAATCCAAAGAGATTCTGAATACCCAGGGGCAGTATCTTGTATTTTCAATACTCTGTTTCGCTCGAAACTCTAGAGAACTCTCATTGAATTGCAATACAAGAGCTGAGGTTAGAAAATAAAGAAATACTTGATGATTCCTCGTCCTGAAGATTTAAGCAAGGATTCAATACGCTCACATAGGGACCACAGGTGGCAAAACTGTAAGGCTCGTCCCTTTTAAAAGCGACTTTTCAATCTGATTGTTAAAACCCTCTTTTTCCAAAACCCTTTTAGAAAGGACTTCCTCCATCACTACAAGAGGTTACACTGTTAGTCGATCTGGCCTCGCTCTCGAAGCCAACTTCCTACGCTTGTTATGAAGGTTTGAAACTAGCCATGGACTCCATGGTTGTATGAGCATAACTACCAACTACCACATATCGGAGATGGGTGAACCTCGTCAATGACGATATTGGCTAGTCTGGGAGTGTTTTTCTCTCGACTGGATCCCTTGAGGCGAAATGAGGCAAGCCCATCCCCATGTGTGCGTATGATGTCCCAAAGTCCAATTCAGAAAAACATCAAACTTGTGTAACGGAAAAGAGCCGAGATAGGATAAACTTCAAACTCGTGCGACGTAAAAGAGCCTAAACAGGATAAAAGTCAAACTCGTGCGACGTAAAAGAGTCGGGACAGGATAAGCGCCAAACTCGTGCGACGTAAAAGAGTCGAGACAAGAAAAAAAAGGTCAAACTCGTGCGACGTTAAAGAGTTGAGACATGAAAAATGTCAAATTCGTGTGACATTAAAGAGCCGAGACAGGAAAAACATCAAACTCGTGCAACGTTAAAGAGTCGAGACAGGAAAAACGTTAAACTCATGCGACGTTAAAGAGACGAGATAGGAAAGACGTCAAACTCGTGCAACGTAAAAGAGCCGAGGCAGATATCGTCTACTCCTATATGATATGAAAGGTCGGATGTATTCAGGGCACAACCACCCTGTTTCAGGGGACAACTACCCTGTTTAATGGAAAGACGTCAAACTAGTGCTATGTAAAAGAGCCGAGACATATACCATCTAGTCCCATATGCCACCCTGTTTAAATGAAAAAACGTCAAACTCGTGTGACGTAAAAGAGCCGAGCAGGTATCGTTTAGCCCTATATGACGTGAATGGTCGGGTGTATTCAGGGCACAATCACCTTATTTAATGGAAAAACGTCAAACTCGTACAACATAAAAGAGTCGCGGCAGGTACCATCTATCCCCGTATGACGTGAAAGGTCGGGTGTATCTAGGATACAACCACCTTGTTCGATGGAGAAATGTCAAACTCGTCCGACGTAAAAGAGCCGAGACAAGTACTATCTAGCCCCGTATAACACAAAAAGGTCAGGTGTATATAAGGCACAGCCACCCTGTTCGATGGATTCCGTTTATCCCCGTATTGATGTAAAAGAGTCGGGTGTATGATCCATCATTGCATAACGGTAAACTGCGTAGAGGGTTCTATGGTTGCAGAAGTTAAATCAGCTGACCAACCTTGTTTTTCGAAATATCTTTCTCTTTTCAAAATTTTCACTATATGTCTTGTTTTTTCCAAAAATTTTAAGTTCTTTGTTAAAATCGTAACATGTCATTGCTCCTGGTTCTATTTCAAATCCCCCCCTACTTTCAAAAATTTTAAAAAAGTCTTAAAAAATGAACGAGCTTGGACACCCGTATATGATGATTACCATGTTACTGTGATTTCCGCTTTGCTGCCTCGTCTCTCACTTCGGATTCAGCTAGACAAGTCTCTTCTTATAGAAAGATTTGTCCTATAGACAACCTTAAGAAACCATAAGGAGATCAAAGAAAATACCAGGATTAAAAATTCAAACTACAAAACCCCCTGAAGTTTAGTGGCATGGCTAGAAAATCCAACTCAAGTTTCAAGCTTGTATAACTCACCGACATCTCACACCGAAAACCTTAGGAGGAAAAATGCCCTAAGTGGGTAAGCTCGGTAGCGCAAAGATGTTCACTGCCCTTCGAAAGACAGGGAATGTCAAAGTGTCTACTTCTTTGCCACGTACCTGTCTCTCGAATGACAAGGAGTGCCAAAGAGGAGCAACTATAGACACCCCATTTTAAAATCTGGCAAATTCTATGGTTTTCTGAACCATTCGGACTACATTATCCTAGTAGACCCTATTTAATTACCCTAAAACTATCCAAGTCCTATCTCAATTTGAAGTATAGCCCAATATCTTTCCAACGGTCCAAGAATTACCTCAATCAGATATACGGATAAAATGATATAATAAATGACAATTTAGTCCCTATGAGACCCAACTATCGGGTTGCGGGCCGGGCTGCAACGAGCTCGACAGGCCCAGACGTGGGCTGATGATGCAGTCAACGCATCTGATGATGTAGTAAACATGTTTTCTTTAATTAGATAAGGCTAAAACTTCAAGATAAATCAAAAAAATTTCGAAAAAACACTCCAAACAATTTAGGAAAAATCACCAATTGAATCTTATAAATACCCCATTTCCCTAACCCAAAAGGAGAGAGAAAAAGAGATGAAAAAAAATCTTAAAAATTTTTGAAATTAAGGAAATTATCCAAACATACCAAAAATAGGAAAACCTTAGGGCCTGTTTGGGTACATAGATTTTAAGGTATGGATTCCTAACATCTTGGATTTTGCCAAAATCTACCGTTTGGATTGCTTAATGACTAAGATACTTAAAATCAGGAAAGTCAAAATCATGGAAATAAGACCTACTTTTCCATGATTTCATTTCCCCACCAAAACCTGTTTTTTTGCATTTCCAAGGCCCATGGATTTCACTCATTGGCTCCCTCGACCCAAAACATAAGGAGTAATTCGTAGGTATGAAAATTTTAGAGAAAAAAATTACCTAAATTTTTAAAGAGAGAAACTATCTCAAAATTTTTAGAGAGATAAATTATCTCAAATATTAACTTTTAGAGAGAGAAAGTATGTTAAAATTTTAGAAAGAGAAAGTATGTTAAAATTTTAGAGATAAAATATGTTAAAATTTTAGAGAGAGAAAGTACCAAATTTTTTTAGAGAGATGAACTATCTCAAAATTTTAGAGAGAGAAACTATATCAAATTTTAACTTTTAGAGAAAGAAGTATGTTAAAACTTTAGAGAGAGAAAGTACCAATTTTTTTAGAGAGATGATCTATCTCAAAATTTTAGAGAGAAAAACTATCTCAAATTTTTAACTTTTAGAGATAAAAGTATGTTGAAATTTTAGAGAGAGAAAGTACTAATTTTTTTAGAGAGATAAACTATCTCAAAATTTTAGAGAGAGAAATTATCTCAAATTTTAAGTTTTAGAGAGAAACTATCATATTTTAGAGAGAAAAAGTACATGCAAATTTTTAAAGAGAGAAACTATATCAAATCTTAAGTTTAAGAGAGGGAAAGTATTCTTAAAATTGTAGAGAGGGAAAGTATTCTTAAAATTGTGGAGAGAGAAAGTATTATGAAATTTTTAGAGAGAAATTATTATAAAATCTAGAAAGAGAAACTGTCAAAAAAATTTAGAGAGAGAAATATCTCATTTTTTAGATAAATAAACTATCTCGAATTTTGAGTTTTAGAGAGAAACTATCTCAAATTTGGAATTTTAGAGAGAGAAAATATATTAAAATTTAAAGACAATTTATATCAAATTTTAGAGAGATAAACTACCTAAAAAATTTTAGAGATAGAAACTATCGCAAAATTTTTGTAGGGAGAAACTATTGCAAAATTTATGTTTTAGAGAGAGAAAGTATTTTAAAATTTTGGAGAGATAAACTATATCAAATTTTAGATAGAGAAAATACATGAAATTTTTAGAGAGAGAAAATATCTCAAAAAAATTTAAAGTAGAAACTATCTCAAAATTTAAGTTTTAGAAAGGGAAAGTACTACTGCAAATTTATGTTTTAGAGAGAGAAAGTATTTTAAAATTTTGGAGAGATAAACTATATCAAATTTTAGATAGAGAAAATACATGAAATTTTTAGAGAGAGAAAATATCTCAAAAAAATTTAAAGAGAAACTATCTCAAAATTTAAGTTTTAGAAAGGGAAAGTATCTCAAATTTTAAACTTTAGAGAGAGAAAGTACATCAAATTTTAGAAAGACACTATATCTAATTTTAAAGAGAGAAACTATTTCAAAATTTTAGAGAGAGAAACTATCTCAAACTTGAAGTTTTGGAGAGAGAAAGAATCTTAAAATTTAAGAGAGTAATTATATCAAATTTCAGAGAGAGAAAGTACATAAAAAAAGTTTTAAAAAAAAACACTCGCAAAAATTTTAGAGAGAAATTATTGTAAATTTTATCTTTTAGAAGAGAGTATTTTAAAATTTGAGAGAACAACTATATCATATTTTAGAGAATGAAACTACTTAAAAACGTTTAGAGAGAGAAACTATCTCAAAATTATTGAAGAGTGGAACTATCTCAAGTTTTAACTTTTAGAGAGAGAGTATCTTAAAATTTTAAAGAGAGAAACTATATTAAATTTTAGAGAGTAAAGCACCTAAAAATTTTAGAGAGAAATTATATCAAAATTTTTAGATAGACAATTTCAAATTTTAAATTTTGGATAGAAAGTATATTAAATTTTAGAGAGAGAACCCATATCAAATTTTAGAGAGATAAACTATCTCAAAATTTCTATAGATACACTACCCCAAATTTTGAGTTTTGGAGAGAAGCATATAAAAATTTTAGAGAGAGAAATTGTATAAAGCACAATGGACATGGAAGTGATTGCAAGGAATCCATAAATTTTGTATAGTTTATCTAAACAAGAGATTTGAGAAATCCATAATAAAAATCCTTGATATTGGAAATCCATAGATTTCTTTGGATTTCAAATATCTAAGATTCCTAATTTCTTCCTATCCAAACAGGCCCTTGGAAAATTTTTAAAAATTTTGGAAAAATCCCCAAAAATCCTAAACAATTTAGGAAAAATCTCCAAAAATCCCAAAAAATTAGAGAAAACCTCATAATTCATATTCAACGATAACCCAAAATCCTTAGAAAACTAAAGAAATTCTCCTCCATACCTAAGAGAAACAACACTAGATCAAAACTAGACTTAGAGCACAACAACACTAGATCAAAACTAGACTTAGAGCACAACAACACTAGATCAAAACTAGACTTAGGGCACAACAATTCTACATCTAATCCTTTTACATTAGAGATCTACTACTCTGCCACAGATCTGAGAGTAGATTTGCTCGTTTTCGGGCAGATCTAGCCTCAGATCTGAATTTGATCAGTACCACGTTCTCTACCACTTTATTTATATCTATTTTATTATTTTAAGGTGTTAAAATCCGATATATCTTCTGTCAAATTTTTATCGTAAACAATACTATACTATAATTTATTTATAAGGCTAAAGAGATAAACACAAAGACATATACGTGGTTCGGCTGTTCAGCCTACATCCATAAAAGAGGCACAACCTTATCTTCATAGGATTACAATAGTTCCTCACCCTTATATATAGATACAGGATAAACATGAGTAAAAGGAAATCCCATTATACAAACCTAAAACAATGAAGGATCCCGTAACTAGGCTAATTACAACACAACTGGATAAGGAAATAATCAAAGGCGCTGACCAAGCACAACTGGCATGGCTAGCACGTTTGATATCCTTCCACAATCTTCTCTACACTCCCCCTCAAGTTGGGATTGAAAAATGTCAAAGGATCCCAACTTGGACTAAATTTTAGAGAATTTCGACTTTGTGACAGCTTTAGTAAATATGTCTGCCAATTGATCTTCACTTCGAAAAAACAGAGTGTCTATGACTTTAGCTTGAACCTTCTCTCGAACGTAATGGCAATCAATCTCTATGTGTTTTGTTCTTTCATGGAAGACCGGATTAGAGACAAATATGGATAGCAGCACGATTGTCACAAAATAGCTTCATTGGTAACTTTGTCTAAAAGCCCATATCATGAAGAAGATATTTTAACCAAATCAACTCTCTTATTGTTGATGTCATGGCTTTGTATTCAGCTTCAGCACTGTAGTGAGCTACAACACTTTGTTTTTCACTCTTCCAAGTGACCAAATTTCCTCCTACCATTGTACAGCAACCAATTGTGGACTTTCTATCTTCAGGGCTACCAGCCCAGTCAGCATCAATATATCCAAGAATATCAACATTTCCATTACATTGCATTAAAATAACTCTTCTTGGGGTAGTTTTTAGGTACCTCAGTATTCTATTAACCGCTTCCAAATGAACAATTCGAGGTGAATGCATGAATTGACTTACAAGGCTAACAGCATGAGTAAGGTCAGGCCTTGTAATAGTAAGATAAATCAATTTCCCAACTAGTCCTTGATAACAGCTAACATCATGAAGTAATTCTCCCCCTGAACTAGTTAATTTTGCATTTTATTTGATAGGTGTCTCGACTGGTTTGACCCCCAATTTTCCAGTTTCTTTTACAAAATTTAGCACATATTTTCTTTATGAAGGAAAAATAACTTTCTTTGAATATGCAACTTCATTTCCCAAAAAATAATTAAGTTGCCCAAGATCCTTGATGTCAAATTTCTTGTGAAAAAACCATTTAAGTTTGAAATTCCTTCTTTTTCATCTCTAGAAATGACAATAACATCAAGATAGATGAGCACTATAATTGTCTCATTTTTACTCTTCCTAGTGAATATAGAAGAATCAGCATAACTTCTTTTAAAATCAATGCTTAGGAGAGCAGTTCTAAGTTTATCATACCAAGCCCGTAGAGATTGCTTTAAATGATAGAAGGCCTTTTTTAGCTTGCAAACAAGACCAGGCTTTCCTTCGTGTGGATGACCTGGAGGTAGATCCATATAGACTTCTTCCATCAAATCTCCATGAAGGAAGGCATTTTTAACGTCCATTTGATATAAAGACCATCCACAATTCACAGGAACAGATAAATGGACACGAATCGTACCCATTTTTGCGACTGGAGCAAAAGTCTCCTTGTAGTCTACACCATAGGTCTACGTGAAGCCCTTAGCAACTAACCTAGCCTTGTGTCTTTTTATAGTTCCATCACTATTATACTTAATTTTAAATAGCCATTTGCAACCAACAGATTTTTTTCCCATTAGGGAGTTGAACAAGATCCCAAGTTTGATTCTTGTCCAAGGCTTGTAACTCTTCTTTCATGGTCATTTTCCACACAGGTTGTGAATTAGCATTATGAAAGTTTTTTGGCTCATGAGTGGAAATAGAACTCAGAAAGGTGCAATATTTAGATGAGATATTTTTTATAACAAATTTGACTTTCAATAGGATGCGAAACAACATGAAAAGTAACAAAATATTTTAAGGAAGAAGGGGGTTGTGAAATACGAGAAGACCTTCGAAGAGCAAGAGCGTGATCAGGGAGACGGGCCACAGGGACATCTTCATGAGTAACATCTTCATTTTCACCAATCTGATTAGCTTCTCTCTCACTTTCTTCTTGTTGGATTTCCTCTCTTCTATCGTCGACATAATGGTTTCTAGTCTTAATTCTTTCTTTATTTGTTTGCACCTAAAAAAAAATTACTAGGAATGGGCAATAGAATTTTACCTAAATTCTCCCCCTGAATCATGTTTTCTTGGGATTTTTGAAAATAAGATTCTCTTTCATCAAATTTAACATCTCGTGAGATGTGCACTTTTTTTGTTGTGGGATTGTAGCATTTGTATCCCATTTTTGTAGAGGAATACCTAAGAAATATGCACTTAGTAGCCCTAGAATCAAGTTTGTCCCTGTGTTGATCAATATTATATACATAACAAATGCAGTCAAACACACGTAAGGGAGACAAGTCAATTTTCTTTCCTTTCAATAACTCAAGAGGAGACTTATTCTTGAGAATTTTGCTCGGAAGTCGATTAATAAGGTAACAAGCAGTTAGGACCGCATCATACCAATAAAATTTGGTACATTCATTTCAAATAATAGAGATCTAGTAACTTCAAGAATATGGCAGTTTTCCTTCTGACACACCATTTTGTTGAGGTGTTCCAATACAAGATGTCTGATGTATAATGCCCTAATCAGAGAAATAGTTTGTGAATGAATTATTCACATACTCTGTTCCATTATCTGAGCGAAAAATCCTAATTTTGACATTATACTGATTTGATATAAGATTATGAAATTCTTTAAACATAGGGAAAACCTCATTTTTAGCTTTTAACATATGTACCCAAGTGACACGAGTATAATCATCTGTAAATGTCACAAAGGATTTGTAGCCATTATAGGATTCAACAAGAACTGGTCCCCACACATCAGAATATATCAAGTAAAAAAGTTCATCATAATCATGCATTGAAGATTTAAAAAGTAACCTAGCCAACTTGGAATATTTGCAAACCTCATAATCATAAAATCCTAGAGTTAAGTTTGACATCAAAATTTTCAAAACATTTTCAGAGGGATGTCCAACTCTAGAGGGCCATAATCTACCAATATTACCATTATTAACTTTCGCAATCATAGCAGAATTCTTTTGATCGAAAAGGTAAAGACCATGATCCATTTTCCCTTCACCAGTCTTCATCCCCGTGACCCGGTCCTGAAAGATAACGGAATGAGGAGAAAAAATAATATCACAATTCAAATTTTGAATGAATTTACTAACTGACAATAGGTTAGAAGGAAAAGAAGGTAAATAAAGAACGTCATAATTATGGGTTTTAGAAAAGAAATTTGTTCTTCCAGTGCCATGAACAGAAATTAAAAAACTATTGGCAATTGATACAGGAGTTTTATTGACCACTTGTTGAAATTGAGATAGGAAAGAAAGATTGCATGTCATATGGTCAGTTGCTCTTGAGTCAATCACCCAAGTATTAGAACTGAAGGAAGACACGAAAGCAAACTGATTACCTTGATTAGATGAGAAATCGTGAGAAGAGGATGCACCATTCTTACCCAATTGCTGAAGAATTTGGGTAAGTTTATCAATGAAAATATGAGAGTCGAAAAACGCACTATGAGCCAACGACCTTTCAAAAAACTTGGCACGTGCAGGTTTAAGATGAGGATAGAGAACCCAACACCTATCCTTAATGTGGCCAAGATGTTTGCAATGCTCACAACGGGAAGGTGGTCTTCCTTTATTTCCACGACTCCTTCCCCTACCATGCTATCCTCCTAGAGATCTCTATTCAAAGTTGCTATTCGCATGTTTCTTCTTTTTAACAAGAGTCATAGCAGATTTCTCACTACTCTCAATTTCAATTTTTACTTCAACATTCATCACTCTTTTCCTAGTTTCTTCACACAATATAGTAGAAAAACTGATGAGAAGTTGGGCAATTCAGATGACATCAAAATTTAGGTCCTTACTTGCTCAAAATCAGGTTTGAGAGCAGCAAGAAATTGAAAGATCTTATCCTGCTCAGCTCTCTTTCGAATAGTGGAAATATCAATAGTAGCAGGGCAATATATAGATAATTCATCCCACATAGGTTTGAGAATACCCAACAATTCAGTAGCAGCCTTATTCTGTTGCTTGGTTTGGTATATCTCTTGTTTTAATTCAAATATTTGAGCAATATTGTTTTGTTGTCCATAAAATTCTTTTATAGAATATCATAGATCCTTAGCATTCTCAGCATGAGTAAATATCTCAGCAATCTTAGAATCCATTGAGTTTAATATCCATGACATAATTAGTTGATCATATGTTTCTCGATCTTCGTATTCAGGGTCATCACTACTCGGAGCCTTTTTTTTACCATTAATATGCTCGAGTTTTGATCGATCCTGACCACCAAGAGTAAGAGGGACGGCTCTGGCCCAAGATAAATAATTAAAACCATTGAAGAGTGTTTAAGCTAATTTCATAGAGGTGTTACTTTCGGATTCATGCACCACAATTTTAACAGGTTCTACTTTATTCTTTTCATCCATAGTATAAAAAAAAAACAAATAAAATATGAATAGCCACGTACCAGCCAAAGATTAC
Source organism: Amborella trichopoda (assembly GCF_000471905.2). The sequence goes on along the minus strand of NW_006499617.1, from coordinate 5,018,667 downwards.
AACCTTTTTTTAAGAGAAAACCACCAAAATAACAAATCGTAGACTTCAGAGTCGATCCACCTGCTATTCACGTTTAGTAGATCAACATGTGAGGCTAGCTTCACAGAGCAGCGATTACCTCCCGCTCAATGGTGTTTGACCTGTCCGATCAAATATCAATGTGTGAGGCTGGCTTCACATAGAAGCCCGCTCAATGGTGTTTGACCTGTCCGATCAAACTCAAGAGATTCATTCCCACATGGACAACCACTTTTTTATTAGTATAAGGATTTGCTATGAAAGCAAATCACTTGGCTTTTCCTTGAAGAGAGCCAATAGTGAAACACCTAAAACCTTCACCACTCTAAACCTCACACCAGGAATATCTCGACGGTGTGACCTTTACGCCCAAATCCAGCAATCAGTACCACATCAGTTTCCGCGATGTAATTCAAGCAACAATTGTTCAGGACAACGGCTGCTATCTTCTTCCCATTTTTTATCAGCTGAACCCGAGCACACTTTCAGATGGCAGAGTTGGGCTGCGCGGCCTCCTCAACATATTCGCAGCAGCGATGATTTCGCGAGCATCAACTAAAGATGCACACTTCCATTTAGAGGAACTGTGTTTGCAATGAAAAAATTTGGCTGCGCCAATTTATTTTTTATTTTTTATTTTTTGGATATCGATCTTGCGGTTGCTCTGCTTTGGTAGAGCGCATAAGCTTTGTAAATATCGTCAAAAAAGAAACTCGTTAAAAAAAAACTTTTGCAAAACACAGGCTTTGCTGAGGAAGCTTTAACAATATATTTTCTAGAGTGAGAAAGGCCGAGGGATTTTTTTTAGAGAGAGAAAAGCTGTGGGGTATCTATTCTAAAGAGGGAAAAGCCGTGGATGATTGCATGTTCACTAGCAATGTTTGCGAGCACAAGAACGAAGGCAGCAGCTATCTCTATTGGCACAATTTAGTAGGGCATCCATATGACTTGTTCTGATACCATGTTAGAAAATAGATGGGAAAAATAAAGAAAGACAGATACATATACGTGGTTCAGCTGTTCAGCCTATATCCACGAAAGAGGCGTAACTTTATCTTCTTCAGAGGATATAGATACAGGATAAAACATGAGTAAAAGAAAATCGCATGATATAAACACAAAATAATGAAAGATCTTGTAAATAGGCTAACACAAAATAATGAAAGATCTTGTAAATAGGCTAATTATAGCACAATTGAATAAAGAAAGAATGGTTGATATCCTTCCACATTCTTCTCTACAAAAATATTTCATACACATTACAAGTGTGGAATTGGTACTCAAACCCAACATCTGCCGTCCAAAGACAACTTGTAATACGTTGCCCAATTTTACAGCCACTTCAAATTTTTTTGGGTAGAACCGCCACTCAACTCTAGTGACCATGGAAATATGGACGATAGATATCGAGTAAGAGCACCTGAATGCTAGTGCAAACTACGAAATATAATAGCAGGTCCCTCTCTCAAAATGAATTCAAAGCCAGGTGTGAGCATTTATGTGCATATACATGAATTCACGACATGGATATATAAGCAAGGGAAGTTCTTTAATGGCGAAATAATTGGGTTTTTGGACGTCGTTGCATGTGTGGCTATGGGGCCTCACGTATATCATATATTTTATTATTTATTTATCTTGATTAATATTTTTTAAAAATTATAATAATTATTATTTATCTTTAATATTTTTTAAAAAGAAAAAACCTATTTTTCAATAGATAGTGGATAACTTCTCTATTTCTTAGATATCTAGGGCCACTTCTCCAAGATTCTAAAAAAGAAAGCTTTGGAGAAGGATCTCTGTTCATCTCTCTATGAATTGGGTTACATGGCTTTGGAAAAACAAGGACAAATAAAAAGCTAATCGTTTTGGAAAAGCTCTAGCTCTATGCGATCTACAGTCTAACAACGCTACCCATCAACATTTGGAAACTCGTCCAAGTCTACTTGGACTTGGCCCAGTAGCGATCTACAGTCCAACAATGCTAACCATCAACATTTTGAGACTCGGCCAAGTCTACTCAGACTCACCCTGTGGGCGAGGTGAGTTTGCCCCGTTTACATTGTACAAATATTTTTCGGAGGTATTGGAATAACATAGAGATGGTAGAGGTGACTGGAGTGGTCTTGAATACAATGGAGGAAGCCTGAGGATGGGGTTTCAAGGCATAAAATCGATGGATTAAGACAGAACTATAACTTAATCTCTGATTTCGCGAGAAAAACAAGGTCACTGGAAATATATAGCACCGAAAAATTATTTGCAGTGGCCAGCAGTATTTTGACAAGACGGTGTGAAAACAAACAACCCTAGATCAGAAAACTCCTTCTCCCAAAAAAAAAATTGCTTTGTCTAACCAAGTAAGATCAAACTAGTAGATCAAAACCGTGCTGTGACAACATGGGAGCAAACTGTATTTCCCAATATTTTTCTGTATATAGAATTATGTATAAGCCCTAACTTGTAGGGTTACAAACCATGTATGAATGAATGTACCTTCTTAATTTGGTTATAAAGAAAAGGAAAGAAGATATTACGCCAGAAATACATACAAGTCTCTATTAATGTACAATGGAAATCCTCTTGTTTCATCTCTCTCAATCTCACTACCCAATAGTTAATCTCTCTCCCTTCTCCACCACTGAAAAAAAAACAAAATATCTCTCTCTCTCTCTCCATTTATCCCTTTCCTTTTTTTGAAAAGTTTTTTGAAAATTTTTATTTTGTATTTTGCATATCTTTTAGGCATTTTCATGCCTGGTACTCATGCAAGTCCACATATGGACTCTCTTGAGTTACTTGCCTCAAGGGCCAAGTCACGAGCCCTATCTGAATATTTGAACTTTGACCATAACTATTGTAATTTTTTTTGATTAATTTACATTTCCTTGAGTCGACTCACCATGTTTAAGTTGAGTGATCTCTTGCTTTACTGGGAAGAAAGAAGTTATTTGAAGAAGTTCTTAGTGTATATGTTTGATAATTTACTGGAATATTAAAGAAGTTCTAGGTACCGACAGCCTGTTAAAATATAAAATCATGTTTATTTAAATAGTGTTAAAGTATTATATATTAAATATTATTTATATATTAGACATAAAACAATAGATAGTATATATTGTATTGTAAATATTGATTACATAATATAAAATATGTATTATATTATATTAAATATATATATAATATAAAATGACACATAAAATTAAAAAATAATTAAATTAATAATATAATAATATAAAATAAATATATGGTAATAATTTAAACATGCTATTTAGAACATCCTATAATATATAATATAGTATAATTTATATTTATTTTTTAATATATATAATAAAATAACTTACATTACATAATTATAAAATATAATACAAATACAAATATAATATAAATATAAGGAGGTAGGCATAATACGGTTTGAGGAATCAAGTTCCTATTTTAAGTTCCATCATTTTAGATGGAACTTTTTTTCTTAAGCATAGGGTATAAGGAAGTTCTAGGTGGAACTTCGTTACTGTATAAGTTTCATATATTAAATACAGAACTTGTACAGTAATGGGGACGTTCCTTCTTCCTCTCCTAACTTCTTGTTATCAAACAAACCCTAAGTGATTTTATTATTATTTATTATTTATTATTATTTATTTATTTACTCATTCATTCTCTCATTGTCTAATCCAAAGACTTCAGTAATTATTACTTTTATAACTGAGTCCATTGTCGTTATGGTTAGTGTTTCAACTACTAGATCGCCCAGGCAAATCAGCATTCCAAAAATCTACTTTGGATTGGCAAACTGGCGATCTAAATCGAAGAATCAAACTAATTCTTTGGTGTCATAATAGGCAATAAAAGCTAAAAAAATAATTGTAATTTTGTTAATAATAGAATGAAAACTAATAAAAATATAAAACTGGTCATAATCGGGCAATTAGAATTACTGGGGTGAACCGGCCTTTTGAAGATCTAGTCTGGATCGATGAATTGTTTATCTAGATGTGAGAATCTATCCAATCCTCTATTATAAGAATCATTCCCCAAAAAAAATAACAAGATTTTTAATTTTGAAAAAGAAAAATTTAATAAAAATATAAAATAGGTGAGAACTAGTGTCACTCAAGTAATCCAGATCACTTGGTTCTCCAACAACTCACCCCATTCTATGACGGAATTGGGGGTGGGTCCGTCAAAATCAGATCAATTCTCTACCCAAAAACCGGTTGGACCCCATCGATTCCAGTTATGATCATGACTTTGGATTTCTACGACCAGAGGGAGAGAGAGGGACGACTAAAATTTGTTTTGTATAGAGAAAGAAGTTATTATGATTATACAAAAGAAGTTATTATGATTGTTCATGTGTAAAGAGATATATAGAGGGAGAAAGAGAGAGAGAGAGATTGGCAACAGACTTTATTCGAGAAAGAGAGAGTAGGCTTTCTGGGGAGAGAGTAAGACTCTGGGCTGAGAGAGACAAAGCAGTAAGATCTGCTATTGAGGGAGAGAAAGAGCGCAATCTTGGGATGCCTTTTTTTAGGCACAGAGAGGAGAGTTATATTTTTTATCCTTTTAGCTTGGTTGCCCGATTCTACAGATCACATCCCCAAATTTTGGAATCTAAAAATATGGATAATATAAATTTTCTGAGTAGGAAATCTTTTGGGTTTTATTTTTGCTTATAATGGGAAGAAAAGACATTCCTCCTGGTCTTCGGCCCAAGAATTTGAAAATAAGTTGTTAGTAATGTTTATTTATCTGTCTCCTCCTTTAGGCAAAACTTACACTTGTAATGCCATTTGGGAAAAGTTTATATAGAGCCTAGGGTCTAAACAATTAAATTAGAGCCTACCTCAAAATTTCACTAGAAGAGGTTATTTTGATACCCAAATATCTTCAAATTGATCATCTCGACATCAAGATGTATGAACTTTAGAAAAAAAATGGATTTCAAGTTTTGGAAATCCATTTTTAAGCTTTAAACTTCATAATTAAAGATGAAAATATATTTTAAGGCTAGTCAAATGTTTCCAGTATTGAAACCACATTTCTCGATATTATTTGAATGTGGGCTCTAATTTGCTTGTTTAGAGCCTCGGCTCTATACAAAACGCACCCATATCATTTAGGTCCCAAATTTTTGGGGATGTGATGTATAGAACCTAACAACTAATCTCAAAGAAAAAAAATTTATTCTCTCTATGTACCTAAAAAATAGTATCCCAAGATCACCTTAGAACCATTTAATTTTTGGAGGGAATGATCTAGATGTTACAGAACTCAAAATTCAATTTTTTTTTTGTAAATAATCATCTAATTATGATTACATTGATCCAAAATTCAAGGAAAAAAAATCTCAAGTGTATTTCCAAAGGGAGAAAATGTATAGTATGCTCGCGAGGGAGCATAACATTTGCCCTCTTTATTCTATGGGCCATGTTGTACTGGTCTCACTAGCACTGATTAGTCCTCTCCGCCATCTCGAGAGTTTCAAAGGAATGAAAGATATTACAAGCTCCAATTTAGGTATTAATTGCGTGCCTAGTTTTCTGATTGTGAGTATCGAACACTTTTGGAAAATTTATTGTTTCTGTTGAAATTACTATTTTCTTCTGGATTTTTCTAGATTTTAGGGATTTTGTATCTTGCCTATTTTGTATGATAAACATCTGATTGTTGGCTGTGGTGTAAAAAGGAAGCAGGCAGCATTGGATTGGTTTACTTACCAAAAAAAAAAGGCATTGTATTGTTTCATAAAAAATAAATTTTGTATTATTAAGAAAAAACTTATATGGATGAAGTTTCTATAAGAACAGGGCTTTATGAAAACAAAATAAAACATCATCTCAAATCCTCATCCATAAAGTAGTTTGGGCAACATAAATCTCCATTATAGCTCTAAAATCAATGTCCAACTAAGACAATAAATTTTGAAACTTAAAAAATAGTACAAATCTTGTGGACTATAAATATTTATTTTTTGGGCAAAATAGACAGTCTAGATAATTTGTTACAATATACACCACTTTTAGATTTTGAAATTATTTTTTCAACTATAATGTTCAAGCCGAGATGATTGTTGTAAATGTTTTTCAATGCTTGAATTGTAATTTTCGATGAGTTATGAGATGAAGCTTTACTTGTTTCGATAGGGCTGCAACCCTAACAAACCATTTTCCAACTTTTATAATTGAGTTAAACCATATACTATTGAAAGACCACGCCAGCTCTAAAATCCAACTAACAATGAATGTTTGAATATGGAAAAGGGCAAGCTTTCTATACTTCCCCAACAACATATAACTTGTATACTTCCCCTTATCCAACCGTCCATTCTAAATGGAGGGCTACGATTGCCCTAATCAGAATGTCACGTCGCTATACTATTTTATTTTTAAATTTTTTCTATAAACTACTTTGACACCAAATTTTGTACATTCAAAACTCTATTAAACTCGCACTAGCGAAAAAAATGTAAAAAGAAAAAATTTCTAATAAAATACAATGACCAAAGTACCCCTGTAAATTTTAATGGGTATTTTGGTCATTATATTTTAATGAAAAATTATTTTTAATATTTTTTCTAGGTGCGTCCCAATGAGAAGATGGCCCGTACAAAATTTCATATTCACACAAATTGTATAAAAAACTAAAAATAAAATACTTTATATATTTAGAATGAGGTTGTGACCGTTAGATCGGCACAGATTCAATCCAGGCCGTTGAATGATTACTGTAGCAGTACGTATATGGGCG
>NW_006499617.1:4951450-5000676 GCF_000471905.2 Amborella trichopoda | reverse complement strand
ATATCGAGATGATAGAATTGAGGGTTTCTTGGCATCGAAACAACCACTTCTAGTGAATTTTTGAGGTACGCCTTAAATTGATTGTTTAGAGCCTCACCTTTATGTAAAGTTTTTCCATATTTAAAAATACAGCTGCAAAATGTCACTGTTAAAATACCAATGTTATGTAGTTTATTCTATTGACATATTGGTGCTCTTATATAAAAAGTAATGTATCAGTATTTTCAACACTGGTATCTTGTAAACAATGATTATTGGAATTGGGATCTTGAGTTCCTTCTCTCTCTCTCTCTCACTCTCTCTCTCGCCCTCAAACTCTTGAGTAGTATTGGGATCTTGAGTTCGTGCTCTCTCTCTCTCGATCTTGAGCTCTCTCTCTCTCTTTCTTTGACTGTTGATTATGAAAAAGGTGAATTGTTTGTTGTCGATTTGGATATGTACTATCAAGTTTTGAGAATTCCCCATACTGGGTATACTGGTTCAACTTGTGAAAACCTTTAAAATGGCCTTTTATTCCACTTATATGTCACTCTCACTAAGATTTGAGTATAGACTAGGATCTAGTTTTGCTTGCCGTTATTCCCTTTCACATGGAACAAATTAATTTGAGTTCGATGAATGATAATAGGTTGTAGGAGTGACTGCTTAACCTAGACACCCCATGTTTATGTGGATTGTCTACAAATAAATTGTTTATCTTTTGTACATAGATGTGACAATTATTCCCACTTAATTAGATGGCTTGGGGTAACTCACGAAGTTCGAAGATTTCTTTTTTTTTTGTTAACTTTGTGTCTATTCAATAATACTCTTACAACAACCCATTTTGAAATTTAAAGGATAACAATGATTGTGACCTCCATGTACAAAAGATAAATGGTCTTTCATAGATAATCCCATATTTACTGTTGCATTAGGTGCCTATACTTAATGCTACTGCTACATATTGTGTCGACTTTGACATATGACAATAAGTGTTCTCTTCGAAACACGGTAGACATCATAAATGTTTAGAGCTGGAAGCCCAAGATGTCTCGTGCCAAGCCTATATTGTTTACTACTATGTCAAGCATATCTAAGAGACATAAATATGAAATGTTTTTCGTATAAAATAATTAAGATTTAAGGAAAATATAAATGGTCAAATCATTTTACAAAATCATTACGGCAGCCAAATCATCCAATATAAGAATAATATTCGACGTTTCATTGCACCCAAGTATCTCTTTATGGAATATGTTAAAAATGTTTGAATTATTCCTATTTAGGATTGAGAGTTTTAGGAAGTAGTGATATTTTGGTAATTTGGCTTCAATTAAGTGGCTTGAGTTAAATGGTGTTACTACTTTATTCAGGGTTTGAAAAATTGATCAAAGATTTATACTAAAAAAGTGAGTTTTGCGTTGTTAACCTTGAACAATAAGGGATTTGGCAAATTTTGTGTATAACCAAGGGTATTGTTACCATTCAACTCAGACAACTTAAGTGGGAGTTTTATTATTTTACAATAAAATAATTCCCACGTGTTTTAATTTTAATTCATACTTAAGCATTAGATTTGAAGACCCTTGTCTGTGCTTAGCAACACAGTTCTTTACATGTTAGGAAAATGGATTGTGTACAGTGAGACTATTTACCTTTGATGCAAGGAGGTCACATTATTTATAACCATCCGATGTGAAATATGATAGTCACAAAGTTCGAGAAAATTTATTTTTAACTTTGAGCTTGGTCAATTAAAAAAATGCAGCCATCCAATTTCATATCCAATTGTTAAAATTAATTGTGACTCCCTTGTACTAAAAGTAAATGGCCTATTTATATAATTTCTCTTGTACAATTTTGTTGCTAAATTTTTGTGGCTTGGGAGAATGACATACATGTTCAATAGTCTCTCTATTTTTATTAATCTTTTTTTTCTTTATAGTTTATTTATCCCAAGACATACATGCTCAGTAGTGTTTTTTTATCCATCCGATATGAAATCCAACACTTTAAAGTGCATCACAGTTTAAGAATTTTAATTTTAAACTTTGTGCCCAATTAATGACATACCCAATCACCCAATTTCACGTCTATCAGATGATAATGGTTGCGACTTCCTTACACCAAAAGTAAAGAGTCTTATTAAATGCATTTCCTAAAAGAAAATTAGATATGCATCCTAAAATTCTTTGAAAAAAAGCAAGCTTCAAAATTTAACACAAATGGTCCATTCTTTGGACAATGACATCTAAGTGTTCAGACATTTAAATTTAAACTTTTAAAAAAATTATTAGTCCAACATACTTAAGATAGTTCTCCATATTTGATGACAAATCCTTTTGAGTGAGTATTTAAATTTACAAGTATGAAATGGGAGGCTAAGACATGGATGATGGATGCTGGGCCTATTGACCTCCATGTTCATCAAGATTACTTTCAAGCACACTATTTTCACATCCAAATGCTAAATTATAGGGTTTGTACACTGTAAAATCATTTGCATTGTGTATAAGAAAGTCACAATCACTTTATGTTATCAGAAGTAAAATATAGCGGTTTGGTATGTGTCACAAAGTTTGAGAAATGATCATTTGGAGCTTGAGCTTTGTAAATAGTACATCCTGACCCTTCGATTCAAAATCTATTGGGAAAGGGTAATTGTGACATTTTTTAGCAAAGATAAACAATGTAACTTTATCATAATCATCATCATCCTTAGAGCCTTTTCCCAACTAATTGGGGTTGGCTACACGAATTCCGATCCGTCATTTTGTTCTATTCAAGGCCATAGCTCAGGGAGGCTGTAAGTCCTTTCATCTTTTCTCACTACGTCTAAACTAATTTGATTTTATGATCTCCCTGGTATAGAACTGAATTAGTTTTCCGATACACTTGTATCATGCTTTAGTCGTTGCTCAATCACTCTCTCCCACAACTTCGTAGTGTGTTGTAGATAAATTTAATCTCTTGACAATTCACACAATTTTGTATCTCTACTTTGTTCTTGTAAATGACGTAACTTTATATTTATTATTAAAATATGACATTTTTTTAACAAGAAATTCAGAAAATTAAGATATGAAAAGGTTAATTGAAGACCCCTGGCCTGAAGCGGTATATAATCGTAATTACTATTGTCAGTGCCACAAAAATTACTGGATGAGTGAAGTGTCTGGCCTAGCCAAAATCATTATGGTCTACCAAATATGCCTGGTCAAACCGATTACATATGATTTTTAAAAGGTAAAGATTTTTAAAAAGTAAAAGCAAAAAGAATAATAGTTTAAAACATAAATTATTATTAAGTAATTTATACCCTCCATTAAAAAGTGTAAAAAGTTAGATGGTGTAGCTTCGCACTATCTTAAAAGGCATGCCACTTTTTTGACATAGTTTAAAAAAAAAAAAACGATTATATAAGGATGCAACGTTATAATGTAGAATTAAGGATACACCTCAAAAATCCATCGAAAAAGGTTGTTGAAAAACCCTTTGATTGATCATCTCGACATCGAGCTGTATAACCATGAAAAATAAAAAGATTTTAAGTCTCAGAAACAATGCATTTTACAATATAGATTTTCAAGATTTTCATATATTTATAGATCTATTTTATTTTAACCATTTTTGAAATTTAAAATTTTATAATTAGATATAGAATTTACGATAATCATAAAACATTTTACGTCAAAATTATATGTCATGATAATTTTGAAGGTGTATCTTACCTCTACAACTAAATATGCATTGATATGCTAACGGCATTTTTTAAAAAAACACATCAAATCTACATCATCCAACTAAAATAGATAATATAGAACATCACAACCTTATTTTTACAAGTGAAGTTATAATTTTCTACAATCCTCAAAAAAAAACAAAAAAAAAAACTGTAAAAAATGAACTAAACTGAGATGATGTTCAGTGGTGCCCTTATTTTGGGCGTGCGCACCACAAGACTAAAACTAAGTGCGCCCCTTACACTATTGAAGTGCGGGAAAATCCGCTCTGGCTTCGCACGTGCGACACCCTCGCGTCACAAAATATGAGAAAAAGCCTTATCAAGCTGCACAGTGTGAGTATGGGTATATTTTTATTTGATGTGGTTTATGGATATGTTCTCCTTTGTATTAATACTGTCCATGAATTTGCTTCATAAGAGCCTAATGTGAATATTTCACTTGGGTCTCAAAAAATTATTGGAGAGTGATAAAGTAATTTTATATATTTTTATATTGGTCCAGAACATAAAAAATGATTCTTTCTAATAATATTAAGTCTAGGAAAGAATTAACTTTCTCATAGCTTGATGTAATTATTTCACTTTGCCTTAAATGTTTTAACATGGAACAAAGGATTTAAGTGTATATATTTTTAGAATTTTTATCAAAAAGCAATAAAGCACTAAATTGTTTTTCTATTATCTTATTTTATTGATACTACCTATATTGAATTTTGCGTTCTTATAGCTTTGAGTGCTAATTTTTTATTTTTTTGAAAATTAGGTTTAATTGATTATTATTCCAGCAGCAGTTTGAAAGAAATTTTGCTGATTCATTTTTAATTTTCATTCTTAAATACTAGAAATTTTGCTGATTCATTTTTAATTTTCATTCTTAAATACTCAGTAGTGGCAGTTTCAAGTGATGATCCTGTGAGTGAATGGATACTCACAGAGGGGAAGGCAACGAAGATAACCAAGATAAGTCCTATTGGTGAAGGGTGCATCAATAACGCATATAAATATGAGACTGATTCAGGTTCCTTTTTTGTCAAAACAAATAGGTTAGTGTGTCCTATTTCTAGTTGACTTGTGTTACTCCTTTGCCATATTTTTCTTGAAATGCATCCATGGATTTATTTGAATTCTATTAACTTTGTGAAGATAGTTGAGTCTCAAATCTTTTTTGGCCCATCACAGCTTTATACCACCTTGGATTTGGTTTTTCTCTGTGAATATAATAATAATTTGTGGTTGGTACGGAATATCTCTTCGATAGAAATATTTATTGATCAAATAGACATGATGGCACCATTGGATTTCTTTTTTTTTGGTTTTCTCGATGCTAAACGCTTTCCTGCCTTTTATGATTACCATTTGTTTGTATAACTTGTATCGTTGCAATGAATTTCGGAACCAAATTGCTAATGCGATATTGCATGTAATTGCCATACTTGTTGTTATAACTCAATTAAAATAGCTCTGATTAGTTAGTTAATGATTATCGTTTAAAGAATGTATCTTTTGACATGTACAAGCTCCCCTTAGTTATTGAGAAAAATAACTCCCTTTTGTCTTTTTAACATGAACCGGAGTAAAGGACCATCAATGTTTGAAGGGGAGACTATTGGTCTAGGCGCAAGGTATTTCACCAATTCCATACGTGTGCCTCGGCCCTTCAAGGAACTCCTTTTCAGTTTTTTTTTTATTTTATATATTTTATTTTTTCTTCCCCTGAATCTATTGTTATTGTTAGAACACCATTGCTTGTTTGTAAGTTAAGCTCACCAACCAACAAAGTTGATCCATTATTAATACTGCAGTTTGGGCCGTTACCTAGAGGAGGTTCCTATATCATTCTGGAGTTTATTGAGTTTGGATCATCCAGAAGTAATCATTTGGTTCTTTTTGTCCTTGACCTAGAGACCAATCAGAAAAATGAGACACTTTCATATCTATAATAGCCTGATAAAATAGCATCCAAAGATTGAGTAGATACCATTTAATTTTGGATGGTCAAGTCTAGGTATTTGATAACTTGAAAGCAATTTTTTTAAAATGAAGCAAAATGGTTCTTGCTCTCAACAGAGGATATTGTCCATTTGCTCCTTTTGTAAAATCCAAGCGGCGTATTTCTAGGACCCCAAAATTTGGGTATGTGACCTCATACAACTAATGAGCAATCTTAAAAAATAAAAATAATAGTAAAGAAATGAAGTACATTCTTTATCTACTTGAAAAAAATAAGATTGAATAAGGACTATCCAATTTTTGAACAATAAAATTTTAAATATTGAAACATTCAAATCCAAAAAATTTCCTTAAATAATAATCTGGTAATTCTCAAGAAGATATCAAAATTTCAGATAAAAAGAAATGCCAAGTAGGTTTTTTTCTCGCAGTGAGTGTGCAAGTTACTGAGTGATTCTAAAGTGGATCCAAAAAGACAAACCGAGACACCGCTTAAGATGTGGTCTGTAATTTGACCTAATTTTCTCTGGAGGGGATCACACTATGTGTGTCCTTATACGAAAGAATATGTCATCTCTCTCTCTCTCTCTCTCTCTCTCACCTAATAAAAACATTAAAAAATATTTTACAAGATATGAATTGATCAAAATACCTTTGAAAAGTTTTGACGGTGTTTTGGTCAATTTATATTTTTTTATTAGTTTTTTTATATTTTTATTAGATTATCTTATTTTTAAAGAATAGACACTCAAAATTTCAAGTGATTTAGATTCAAAATTTCAAGTGATTTAGATTTGTAGAAAAAAATCTAAATCACTTGAAATTTTGAAATGTCAGGTAAACCCAACACTGCCAAATGTTTGTATTTTTATTTTTATAATAATTGGTTGCCTTTTGAAAATTTTGCAGGAATATTTATTGCTTCTGCCATCAATCGGGTAAACTTGAACATCTTATGAAGGTAACTGTTTATCACTGGTGTTAATGCTCCATACTACTTCAGAATTAACATCTTGCTTTTGACATCACATGAAAAAGCCCTTGATCTAAGATATGTAGCTCAGGTTATCAGGACTAGATCAATGATCCCGTCTTAGCTAATATTCTTCCAAATGAAATTCAATATAACTCGGTATATGTAATGGTGCTTATTTGTATTTACCCAAAAAAAATGGTGCTTATTTCTACTGTGGAGTGCGACCCTAAACAACCCATCTTAGAGGGAATTTCGAAGGCTCAAATTTTAGGGATGTCCTTTGCTTCAACTATGATTGATTACAAAAAATACGAAAATGACTTTGAGCTCTTAATATCTATATCTCATTGTTTTACAAATGGACAGTTCGATAGTTTTTTGGATGCTCCAGATCTAGAGTTTTAAGACCTCAAAATATCTCTCTCCCCCCATCCTTTTAAGAGTTCCAGAATTTCAGGCCCTAAAAGACAGTAACAGTGGTTTTCAGGGTGCGCACCCCTGTAGAAATAGGAACTTTCTCTCATGGTACTGTTTTCCTTCAATCAATCCTACGGTTAGTTTTCTCTCAAGAATAATAGGAAAAATTTGAAAGCAAATCGATAGGGCTAAGAGCAACACTTCTTACTGTTTCAGAACACCCAATAATTTGATTGAGTGTACATGATTTTTCCTTAAACAGCCCGACTATGAAACGTTTTTCCATAATGACATCCCTTACATGCATCCCAACTCGGGAGTAATTTTAGAAAGTTGCTCATCCTCATTGTATATATATCCATGTTGTGAATTCATGTATATGCACATAAATGCTCACACCTGGCTTTGAATTCATTTTGGTAGAGGGACCTGCTATTATATTTCGTAGTTTGTACTAGTATTCAGGTGCTCTTACTCGATATCTATCGTCCATATTTCCATGGTCACTAGAGTTGAGTGGCGGTTCTACCCAAAAAAATTTGAGTGGCTGTAAAATTGGGCAACTTATTGTATGGCAAATGTTGGGTTCGAGTACCAAGTCCATACTTGTGATGTGTATGAAATATTTTCCTTTATATCACTACGAGTATAGAACTGGGTACGCAAACCCAAGATTCATCGTCCATGTTTATCCAAAGATGGTGCATAATGAGTTGCTTACTTTATAGCCGCCCTTTTTTTAAGCGAGAATAATTACTCAATCCCACTCCCAATGGAAGTATGGAGAATGGATATTGGGTATCCTTACTGGATACTGTACTCATACATAATACAGTACTACTTGGTGGTCCCTTTTTATTATGGTAAAATATTCTATACCCAATATTAGCGTGAAATAGAGTATTTGGACCCAATAAATGCCATTCTTGTTTATCCATGCACGGTAGGTAATGAATTGTTGCCCTCATATATAGCTTAGCTACCAGTTTATTTTGGGCAGGAATCGTTACTTTGCCTCCTGCGGAAGTATGGATAATGAAAGCTAGGTATGAGTTCCTGAATGCTTAGCCTTATAAGGATATTCTAGTATAGTATCAGATCCATTTCATTATATGTAAAATTGTGAGAACTCACTTCCCCGTTCGTGTGTGTCTGTGTGGGCTCGTATGCAATGTGTTTTAACTGTTATGTCCATTACAGGCTCATGAGAAAGATGTTAAAGGCGTCCCACATCATCCCCATCGGAACCTGTTAGTGACATAAAGTGTCGATTGCACCATGAAAACATGGAAGCCCTGAAGTCTTCCTGGCTCTGTGGCCTTTCCGATATCCATTTTAAATTTTGTTTTATGCCTATGAAGCAGGAAGCTTCATCAGTTCATTTATACAAATGTAATCCCCCAGTTTCATTGTCTCAAAGAGCCTGGAAATCGTATGGTGTCGAGATTTTGATTTCTAATGCACCTTGTACATTGTATTCTCACTGTAGTTCATTTTAGGTATCATTGGCTTGAAACTCTCTCTCTCTCTACTTCGGGAATCAACGTCTCTCTCTCACAACTGGTATTAATTCCCTTTCTCATTGCGTATCCATTGAGTGCCCCCCGAAAGAGCATGGTAGGGTTAAAAAAGAAAAATAATAAATCATTTCTGTGCCACAATTACCTCTATTAAAACCCGTGGAATAGGAGAAACGTATTATTACTGCTATTAAAACCTTTCTCAGGATAAACGTATATTACTGCTATTAAAACCTTTCTCAGGATAAACGTATATTACTGCTATTAAAACCTATGAAGCAACTCAAGAAAACCAACCGATATGAGAAGCAACTCAAGAAAACCACATATCCCACATACCAACAAATACTCCTTACAATTGGAGGGGTAGGATGACACATTATTTGCCTGATCCAAAATGTGTAAAATACTTGACCAAAATTTAAAAAATGACAGAAACAGGAAAGGCTTAAACTTTGCCCTCCTTTCAAACTCATACTCAACCCTAGAAAATGGCATTCGGAGTCCATTAAGAAACATAAAAGGAGACCAAATTTTCAATTAATGGCTCTGAATACATAATTCAGAAAGCAACAATTTACAGTAAAGTTAAGGAGACATAGGGAAAATCTAAGAGATGACTTTTTTAATATTTTAGTGTTAGGATATGGATATATCGGGTCCATAATGATGTATATCAATATGAATCCGACATATTTATAATGATTTATATCAATATAAATCTGTCATATCCTAACATTTAGCTCTTTCCAACTATTCAAACTCATGATCACATGTCTATTGATAAGAAGATTGAAATAAGTCAAAAAATATGTGTAGAACGTTAAATAGCTCATCTCTTATGGCTGTTTGGATAAATTATATATATACGAGCTGACAACTATAACATCAGTCAATAAGCCAGATTGAATTTAAGTCAAATCCAATAGTTAGTACCTCATTTCATATTTGAATTTTCATTTTTTTATACAAATTCAAATCATTTGAAATGAGCGTCTGTTCTTCATAAATGAAAAAATATAATAAAAAATAGATTAATCAAAATACTTTCAAAATTTTTTTGAGATATTTTCGTTAATTTATATTTTACGAATTATTTTTTATATTTTTATTAAGTACGCTTGATGAGTAGAATGTACATCTAAAATTTCAAGTGATTTAAATTCGTAAAAATAAAAATAAAAATTCAAATACAAAATAAAATCGTATAACCCATATTAAATTTAAAACACTGTAAACGTCAACCGACGAGATCCTCTCTATATACATAAATTGAGAAATGATCCTATAAAACCTTTTTCTACGCATGTATGTAGAACTCCAAAAAATCCCTATTAAATTTGATAAATTTATAAAAAAGTTAAATTTTTCACCAATTAATAACTTTTTTTAAATATGTATCACTTTAATGATGATCATTTGAGAACTTACTCAATAAAAAAAAAAAAAAAAAAAAAGTCCGAGTAGGCCGTTACTCATACAAATACATGAAAAAAGATTTAATACCGTGATAAGGTTGGTAAGCCAATGGTGGGGCACGAAGTTTCAAATTTGGGACATTTAGTGCCTGTACGGTAAAAACTGAGGAACCGTACTGTCTCTCGCATGCTCTTCGAGCTAACAACTGTGCCTTTCTCCACTAAATACCCTCCCTCTCTCCTCTTCCCATGGAGTAGCAGTGCCTATCCCCATCCCTATCCTGCCTCTCTCTCTCGCTCTCGCTCTCGCTCTCGCTCTCGCTCTCGCGCCACTGCTGCACCAGACAAAACTCTGTCGATCTCACTCTGCAGCACCATATCCAGAGAACCAGTTGGAAGGCTTGTGCTTCAACGTCAGGTATGGTCTTTTTCTCTACTCTATTTCTCTCTCTCGGCTCTGGATCTCCCTGTCTCTCTGATTTACGTTCTCTCTGTTCTTCCCTTCGATCTCGGTTAAGGCACTAGCCCTCTCTCTATGGTTCTCTCTTTCTCTCTCTCGATTAGGGCATCGGCCCTCTCTCTCTTTATTAGGGCATTGGTCTACTCTGGATCTCTCTCTCTGTTAGGACATTGGCCCTCGCTCTCTCTCTCAATTTGGGGCAGCCCAAGGGAGCTCTCTATCTCTCTGGTTCTGTCTCTCTCTCAATTTGGGGCAGCCCAAAGGCCTTTTTCTATTGCCCAGACACGGGTCTCTCTCTCCACAGTAAGCTTGATAATGTGCAATTATTTTACCATTTTGTGTGCAAATTATTGTCTTAAAGGAAGATGTAGTTCTAGTGCCAAAAATTTCTTCCATAATTATGAAATTTAAAGCTCTACCATTACAATCGATGTCTTGGTCAAGTGGGTTCAGTTTTTTCATTATTATATTGGTTATATATGCACAAATGCAACCTTGGTGTCTTGGCAGAATCAAATAATGCTTCTAGGGACTATTATGGTTTGAATTTGCATTTCTTAAGTATTATGAAAAATGCTTGTACATTTCATAGGTGTTTGTTTATTTCAGTGATTTAATGGTATGCACACTATTTTCCTGGAGGCATTGTGTTATGAATTTGTACAAACTTTAGACCTGAGTTATTGTCTCTCTTAAATGAAGCTCCTTTGATTTTCTATAATTGTTCTCACGTAAAACAATTTTTGTTATAAAGAAACAAGGGTTAAAAACTGTATTGATATGCTGCTGAATTTTAATAGAGATAAGTGGTTCACGAAGACAGAGGGGCTCAGCCAGTGAAGAGATTGTTTTGAAGAGAGGAAGATTCGGTCCCAGATTATCAACACTTGACCATCAAAGGAAGTGCCAATTTTGTTCACCATTTTCTTCAATGTCTGCCTTTTCTCTCCCTACAACTTTCAGAGTTAAACAAAGGGTTTCTAAGCTTTTGTCATGCCTCGAATCCGAGCTCTTGATGCTGCCCAGCCTTTTGATTACGAGGCCAAGATCATGGAGATGCATGAGAAAATCTCAAAGCTCAAGATTGGTATAGTAGGGTTTGGAAATTATGGCCAGTTCCTCGCAAAAACCCTAATTTGTCAAGGTCACACTGTTCTAGCTCATTCTCGATCTGATTACTCTGATATCGCTGTGAAAATCGGGGTTTCATTCCTTAGAGACCCGCATGACCTTTGTGAAGAACACCCAGAAGTGATCTTACACTGCACTTTGATCATTTCCACTGAATCAGTGTTGAGATCATTACCAACACAGAGATTGAAGAGAAACACTCTATTTGTTGATGTTCTCTCTGTAAAAGAGATCCCCAAAAACCTATTTTTACAGATTTTGCCTCGAGAGTTTGATGTTTTATGTACCCATCCAATGTTTGGACCTGAAAGTGGAAAGGATGGGTGGAAAGGATTGCCATTTGTTTACGAAAAGGTTCGAATAGGAAGCGATGAATATAGGGAAGATAGGTGCCAAAAATTTCTTGATATTTTTGCAAAAGAAGGGTGTAGAATGGTAGAAATGTCATGCTCAGAGCACGACCGCCATGCTGCTGAATCTCAGTTTATAACCCACACAGTGGGTAGAATGCTTGGAAAATTAGAGTTGCAATCAACTCCAATCAATACAAAAGGTTATGAAACTTTGCTGAATCTGGTCGAGAACACTTCGGGCGATAGTTTCGATATCTATTATGGGTTGTTTATGTATAATGTAAATTCGACTGAGCAAATTGAGAGGTTGGATGCTGCTTTCGATTCATTGAAGAGGCAGCTCTATGGGCATTTGCATGATGTTTTGAGGAAACAATTATTTGGTACTGGCAAGGGATCGGAGAATTTGCATAGACTTGCACCACCTGCCCTCTCTCAATGGGTATGCACAGGAAGCCACGGCATGTGAGGTGAAGCAATAGGTATACTGAGCTGCAAATTTTTCTCCACTTCTCTTTGTTATTTATGATATCGCTTTTTCTTCGGTTGCATGTTTACGGATGAGCCACAACTACCCAAAAGATAATTGTTGACTGAAAATATGTCTTAGTATTGGCAGCCATAAGATGTAATTTCATGATGTTTTGAGCCTTTGGACTATTTTCTTCTTTCTTTTATGGTATTGTCTTAATCACTTGTGTTGTTCAAAAGTTCAAAACTAAATCAAGAAAATGAAACTGCACTATTATGTGATATATGGTGTTTTTTCTTCTTACCAGTATCCTCTTTTTACGTCATTCATGATTCCTCTGTTGTTTTTTGGTTGCTTATTATTGAATTATCTTAACTACCTAAATAATCTTGTGCATGGCTGAGGAATTCCTAAGTGCCTAAACCCTAAACTCTTGGTCTTAAAACCTTAGAACTGCCTACCCAGAACTCTTGCACCACCCATCATTACAGAATTCAGAATCAGCTTGCCCTATGGCACACCTTTTAGCCTAAAACCCATATGAAAACCTATTGAAACTCCTGCCCCACCCCCTAGCTCTCTTTCTAGTACCATTTTGAGCCAAATTGACCAATGGATTTTGATACACTATTTGGGGTCGACATACTCATCCTTTCTGTAGAGCCCATGTGTCGCTGTGCAGAGTGCTCAAATCTCATCTCTAGACCACATACCCAAATTGCACCACCTTTCGTCCTATGCCTTTTAGAAGCTTCCAAGCCCATTCCCAGCCTCCAGTTTGAGAAATCTTGAGTACTATCTTAAAATTAGGAAATTTGTACGAATTTCTAATCATACCTAATTTGATCCAATCTAGATAGGAACAATATATTTGACGAACCGAATCATGCATTTATTATTAAAACTGACGAGCATGAGTTGACAACTCAAGTTGAAACCTCAGTGGGGGGGGGGAGGAGAGAGAGAGAGAGAGAGACAGCCAGTTTGAGGCAATCATTTAGGAAATGACTGTCAAGTTTGCAAATTAGGTTCCTCCCCCCCAAATCCATCTTTTAGTCCTTCATCTTATGCAATTTTAATGAACTTGGGCACCTGTAGAGCCAAATTTAGAGCCAACACAGATGCATCCAGAGTACAATTTTCTTTTCTCTGAACAGAGGGTCTAGATTTGCCCAACTTGGGGTGGAGGACATATTAGGAATAGAATTTTTGGATGGTAAGGTCTATGGGTGTCTATTTGGGATGAAATTTGGGGCTTAGGGTTTTTTCGGTGAATCCATCCATGACACTCCTTAGACTGTTGGAGATTATGTTTTGGGGGTTTTCATTGATTTGTCCGTTCTTGTCCATACAAATGTGGTGTACGATACCCCATATCTTGACATTTTTGTTTCTTTTTCTTCGCTAGAGAGAGAAATACTAAGAGGTTAAGAGTATATATTCCTTGCAATAGAAAATTATCATTTTGGTAATTCCTCTCATACCTAAATTACCTCTCTTATTTCAAATTTTTATGTTAAACATACCACACAAGCCTTTAATGTTGATAATAAAGTATTTTTCCCAATGCCACCAGATCTCCATTGTCTCTTGAAACAAATAAAACAATATAAGCCTATAATACCAATAGCGCACTGTTTTTCGCAATGACTTCGTATCTCTACCATCCTTGAAAAGAAATGTTGATAGAGGCTACAAAAAGAAAAAGAATATAAATACCTTCTTACTATCTTGAACTTGTCACTAAGCACACTAAGCCAGCCACTCTCTCTTTCATCCCCTACTTGTTGCTCTCAATCCCCGACCCACAGAACCCTTATATCTCTCATCCAAGTCGTTCGGTACACCCCTGAACGTAGCTCCCCACTCCACTTTCCCTCCGCTCTTGAACCCTAAAAAATCCCACGTCTCTTTTAAATTAGCCTTTTTCTCTCTACCACCTGATCTCTAACTCTCCCTCTCTAAATTCCCTACATCTCTTTTTTTTTTATGGAAGCTAAAGGAAAGCATACGAGCAACTTGAGCCTGATATTGAAAAACAGATGTTTCAACTTAAGGCTTTGAGAGTAACCAAAGATGAGCGGAGTGAAGTAAGACACAGTAATGATGTATGCCAACGTGATGGAATCCCAAATTGGGAAAAGATTTGAGGGAGGTTCAGTAACTAAAGACTTGATTGACCCCATAAATAAGGGGAGAGAATATTGATTGCAAGGATGATGGCAGGAAGGGGGTCAATACTAACTTAGACTTGTTTTCTAGGTAAATTCTTAGACTCTCAAAAAAAAAAAAAAATTTCTTCATCAAAAAAATTCATAGATGCTCTCCTTTTTAAATTTTTACATATAATATTCTATAATTTTTATCATGTATCTGAGGTTTAAGCATTGTTGTTAGCAACTATTGTTGCCACTTTTGAGGTAACTTAGATCAATTTTCCTCATTCATGGAATACTAAATATTGAACTTTTCTTTGGCATTCCATGAAATACCTAACAATTTTATGATTATGCATCAGTCATAGATGTACTTAGATTTCTTTTTTAACTCGACAATCGCCCTGCCTAAAACCAAATAAATCACCACGAGATTGTGGATAAAGAGAAATATTGATGCTTGGATTTCATTAATGAGGGATTGTCAGGAGGCAAGTCCCCCTTAAATTATGCATCAGCCATCGATGTACTTAGATTTCTTCTTTAACTCGACGATCGCCACTCTTAAAACCAAACAAATAACCACGAGATTGTGGATGAAGAGAAATATTGATGCTTTGGATTACATTAATGAGGGATTGTCAAGAGGCAAATCCCCCTTAAATTATTTTGGCGAAATGAATTGCCTATTACATACTCCTCAATCATAAATTCATAATGGATTTACAATTATGCATCGGTTATAAGGAAAATTGTTTAATGCAGGCTGGACCGCATTTCTAGAATATGCGGTCCCAAGGTGTAAAGCATCCATCTTAAACATGGATGCAAATAGGTGGTCCAACTAAAAACAATTGAAACTATCGGTCCATAAAATCATTATTTTTATTTTTATTTTTTAAAAATTATATTCACGATCTCCATGTTAGAGATTACATTTCCTTAAAAATTGGGTCTGAAAATCCATTTCAAAAATAGTTTTCTTAAGAGTTGACTCATTTCTACATGGACTCATAAAAACTGTGTCCCAGTTATAATTGTATTCAGTTATTTTCTTTCTTTAACCTGACATACCACTCTGCCCCAAACCAAACTGTTGATTCCACTTACAAAAAAGGAAAGCTAAGTACTAAAGCAAAGGGAGAGGGAGGTTTGTGAGTTAGGGGAGAGAGGGAGAGAGCTAGATTTGTAGATTAAGGAAATAGAGAGCTAGCTTTGAAATTTTTTTTTTTTTTGGGGGGGGTTGGGGGGGGGAAGGGGGAGTACATATATGTATGGAACACTATGTTAATCATACATTTTAGATGTAAACTAATTTTCAACTAGTGAGTTGGGGCTTTACTGGTTAGTGGCAATCATCTTAGTCAATATTACTCAGGTTTGAATCCCATTCGACCCACTTTATAAATTTTTTGTATCGTTGTCGTCAAAGCCTTTTTTTAACTAATTGGGGTCAGCAGTACAAATCCTGATTTGCCATTCTGCTCTATTAAGGGCTATACTCCCTCAGTGAGGTTATAAGTTCCCATATCTTTTCTCACTATTTCCATCAAGTCCTTTTGGGTGTACCTTTTGTATCCTTATCAAAATACCATAAAAAAACAGGAATGAAGACACGTTAGTGAATCCCATCCAATCCACTTTTTAAAATTTTTATATCCTTATCAAAATACCATAAAAAACAAAAGCCAAAATTGGCCATTGAATCCCATCCAACCCACTTTTTTAAATTTTTCTATCCTTAAAAAATGCCATAAAAAAAAACACAAGCCAAGACGGGCCATTGAATCCC
The DNA here is from genome assembly GCF_000471905.2 of Amborella trichopoda. Next base: position 4,984,304 of record NW_006499617.1, on the reverse strand, counting down.
ATCCAACCCACTTTTAAGTGGCATGAGCCCAATTTGAAATGGGCAGGGAGAGCTAGCCATTGCCCCTACTAGATGTGATCCTTGTTATCACGCTTCCATTTCACCTTATCTATAGGGCCAGGTTAATTGAACTTTCTCAACAAATCATTAACAACTAGAACTTTCTGTCTAATCGATTCCAATCACGATAACTTATAGTATGCATGTTTGCAACTTTGCGTACTTCATTACCAATGCTCGCATGTATTTTGGAAGCATAAACGCCGCCCCCCCCCCCAAAAAAAAAATAAAAAAAAAAAATTAATAAAAGAAGCAATGGAAGCACAAGCAGCTTCCTAGTACCAAATATGCTTGAAAGACCATAGGAAGCATAATTGAGCCCCTCCTGAAAACCTGATAGGGCTTGGAATGATGAAACCCTCATTTTTCCTCGGCCGAGGGTTCACCCAATAAAAAACATGGTGAACATAGGTCTTTCCGACCCTAAAATGCTGTGGAGCGCAGAATAAAGGGCCATGGTTTAAAACCCCCTAAACGACTTCAAACTAGCACCAATGAGACACAAAGGTGCGGCTTCTTCCCCAAAGGCATCCCCATGATGTAATGGATATTATTGAGAGAAACTTGGCAAGAGAGATATGGCCGGCTTTTTAATACGAAGGTTGAGGAGTGTGTAATAGGTGATTTTTTTCTTCGTTAATGAGTTAAGGGGGGGGACCTGCATCTTCCAATCTCTCAGTAACTCTATATCATTACAGATTCATGACCTTTCTATATGTTTTGAGGTTTCTTAAGTGCTTTATGATATTATCTTAACTTCGTCCTTTACAAGAAACTGAGACTACATCTATTATGTAATATATAGGTATTCATTCTTGTCCTTTTTTTTCCCCTTCTTTTTCCTTTTTCCCCAACCTTGATACTCAATGTGTTTGATCTGCCCAAATATTTACTTTCCTTCTTGCGCCTCTATTGCATCCTCTGGCCATAGAGAGATGTGATGCATGGATGGTGACTTATGTGCCTGTTTACTTTTTTGTTGTGATTATGAATGGGCCCCTCTAGAATATTGAAACTGGTTGTTTCTTAGTTGATTTCTGGGTCCTTTGAATGGGGAGGGCTATGGTAGCGTGGCTTCCTCACTTTAGGAGGTGTTAGAATGGTGGGAATGAGGGCTTAGGTCTCTTGTTTAGTTTGAAGGGGTTCTTCATCCCATGCCAGAGGTCAATAGAAAGATTTCGAAATGGTAGAGTGTTGGAATGTTCTAGTTAAGTTCTTCCATATTGCATTATTGGAGATCCTAATGCTTTTACGTGTTCATTTGATCTCGAGTGATTTGGATTGTTCGGGAGTTTTGTTCCTTGGGCAGATAGCAATCTAGATGAAGTTTCAGCCAAGAATCATCTCTAGCTTCAGTGATGTTCTCTCGAGCTTATAAATAGAGGGTGACAATCTGCTTATTCATTTTAAGTTTGCTCAGTTGATATGGAGCATTTTCTTGGATATGGTTGGCATCTTTTTGTTAATACAAGAGTTAATGGTCTCCTTGTTAGCGGGGTTGACACAACCCGTTCTCAAAATGATGAGTTCTTGCAAGATTTATCCATAAAGCAATCTTTTGGGAGATTTCTAGAGAGAAAGATATAAGGTTCTTTAGAGAAACCATTATTGGCTGGTTGCTGTTCTGGAAGAGGATAAAATCAGCAAGGGGATAGACGTAAAAAATATGATGTGATATTGGATGCAATAATAACACTGTTAGGTTATGTAAAAAAAGGAATGGATCGTCGTCGCCTCTCTCCTCCCCTTTCCTACTAGTCTCTGATTTACAGCCTTTATCCCACTACCTCTCCTTCTAACCCTTCTCTTCCTTCTTTGTCTTCGGCTGTTTGCGGTCAGAGGGGTACTTAGAAGGTTACTTTCTCTCAAGTGCTCGCCTCGGCCCCTCCCTCTTCTTCTCATCTCCCTTTCGCATGTGAGCCCTCTCCCCGTCCATATGCTTCGTGCTCCCCTTCCCTTTTTCGTTCCCCCTTCCTTCCACCCTCAACGGGACGATGTGAGAGGTATAGAACATTGTGCTATGAAATGTTGGAACGAACCTTCTATCACTTGTCGACGTATGAATGGAGGTTCTTTTCTGTTATCCTTTCTCCCCGGAGATAGCATAGTCTGCTCTTAAGTCCTTGGTAAGCTCCACCTTTCATGGGGCCTCCTGCTCGCTTTCGGCATGGTCTGCCTCTTTTAGAGGCTATAGAAAACAGAGAGTATCGCTAACGCTCGATAATATCCCCCTCCATGCATGGTCTCCAGTGATGTTCTCTAACATAGCTGAAGCTTGCGGAGATTTAGTGGTGATACATTGGAAATTCATTGAGACCCTTTCCCTCGGATCCATTCCGCTGTTGATTGAAGTTTTGGATCCCAGTTTAATCCTTTTTAGCATATGGCTGGAAGTTCCGTCTCTTTTTTTTCGGTCTTGGTTTCTTGGTCAGGAGCCTCTCCCTCCTTCTCCTCCTTCAACTCTTCCCCTCCCATCTCTCAACCCTCGGATCCACTTGCATGGACTCTTGTTCTCCATAGGAACCGCCAATGCAAGAGGCACCTTCAGTGGGACGCAGCCCCATCTCGTCCTGGCCCGGTCTCGCGTACTGGCTCCACCTTCGGGACTCTACTGGCAGCCTCGGGATTCTCGAGCTCTTGGCCTTCGACGGGCTAAGGGCACGAGTATGCATAATGGCTCGGCTCGTGGGCCTATGGTCTCTGCCTTAGGTCAGGTTCCCTCCCAGGGTCCCCCCCCCCGGTCAGATCTCCCCCTATGTGCTTTCGGGTTCCCCGGCTACTTCTCCGGAGTCTCCTGCCCCGTCATATTTGGCACCCCTAGGACCCGGTAAAGAGCTCATTCTCTCAGCTCCCGTTGAGGACCCCTCTCCGGGCTCGTCTCGGGCTCTTGGCTCGTCCTTAGCTTTCGTCTCTGTGCCCTCTCTTGCTGCTCATACGTGCCCCCCTACCGTTGCCTCTTTTGGATGCTGGCGACAAGTGCCCAACCGTATCTATAGTGCCGTTTGCCACGTTGCTTGGGTCGGCTGCTCCGCCGTTTGCCACGTTGCTTGGGTCGACTGCTGCGCCGCCCTCGGTCACTTCTCTTGTGGCTCCTACCTCGCCACAGTTGTCTTCCTCCCATTGGTTGTTCTGCCAGCTGTCATCCCACCTACCCCGTTGTCGGCCTCCTCGCCATTTGCCCCCCTTCGGCCTGCCCAGCTGCCAGCTGGTATCTCCTTTCCTGTGTCGCCTGCCGCGACCCCCATCCCCATCCCCATCCCCTCGGAATTTATTTACCTTGCTCCTTCCTCTTCTCCATCAAACTCGGCTTCCTCGCCCTCTCCACTCGCTTATCCCGCCCCTGGCCTCAAGCCTTCCCCCGTCCCCTTGCCTCCCCCTGGTTTGACGCGTGGACGTCTTCTGATGGCGGCCTGCAGCCGGCATCTGTCTCTTCCGATCCCCCATTTTTCTTCTTCTCCTTCCTCCGTTGCCCCTGCTTTGTACTTCCCCTGGGCCTCTCCACACCCTGTTTGCCCATCCCTCTCTCCTCTTCGGTTCGTCCTTCTCTCCCCTCTCCCCTCATGACCTTTTCCCCCTCCCTTTGGGACCATTAGTCTCCCTGCTTTGCTCGCCCCGCTTCAGTTTTCTCCTCTTTCACTGTCTTTTCCCCTCACGTTGTTAGGGTTCACAGGGTCCACTCTTCCCATCACTGTTTTGGGGCCTTCTTTCTTTAATTCTTTCCCACCACTCCGTTGAGGTCTCATTACCTTTCTTATCCCTCTCCCTCGCTTTCCATTCTCCACCTCCCTTTCCCCTCCTTTCTCCTTCAGCTTATTCCTTCGTTCCTCCCTCCTTCCCTTCCTTTCTCTACCCTTCCCTCCTTCGCTCCTCTCCCTGTTCCCCAGTCTCTTCCCCTTTCGTCTCGTCGTTCTCCTTCTCCTCCCCCTCCCCCTCTTGTTCCTTCTCCTCCCCTGCTCTGTGCCTCCCTTGCTCTGTGCCTCCCCAGCTCTCCCTTCTGATCTTTACCCTTCTTTCTCCTCCCCCCCCCTTCCAAGCCTGCTGCAGGGGTCTGACCCGTCCGAGGATCGTGTGGAGCTCATCTCTCCCTCCCCATCTTTGGCTTCAGACAGGGGGATCGACAGGGATGGGCATAACTGACCAACAGTGGCCTCTTCAACTCCCTTCTCTCGCCCCTTGGTGGACCCTGGTGTTGAGGGGGTCGACGGGGAAGTGCCTGACCGCGACTCGAAAAGGATGAAGAAATGTACCGCGTGATGGGGTTACAGTATGATGGCCCTGAAGGACCGGCTCATCGCTTCTTTCTCGCCGACCCTTAGAGTCGTATGAAGGTGGGCTTCAAAGGAAAGAGGGAGCTTCTCAACCTCTTTTTTTCCTTATCAGTTTAGGGACCCTCAACTCTTGAAGGGTTCTCTCCCTCCCCCCAAGGCGGTTCATTGAGGCGTCCACCTAGAATAGCCTCCCTCCCCTACTCTTCACCTTCAACATGAAGATAGTTACCTGGAATATCAGAGGTCTGGGTCAACCTTCGAAAAGGAAGGCTATCAAGGACCCGACTTCCAAACACTGTCCCACTATTCTAGCCTTAACCAAACTAAGAGCCCAGAGCCAACCCTGCTCCAAGTTTGCCAGGTTTGGGGTAGAAGGCCCTGCCAGTGGGTAGCCTTACCTGCGGTAGGTGCCTCAGGGGGAATCTGTGTTATTTGGGCACCCATCGATCATCTGTTAAAATACTCGCATGTAGGGGAATTCTCAGTTATCATTATGCTATGCTGTCTAGAGTCTCTGATGGCCTTGAATGGACATTTTTGGCCATTTATGGCCCCTGTAATTTGGCTTGTAGGCTGCGGTTTTGGTCCGAATTGGACCTTGTCTGTCCCTACCTCACTCAATCTGGTTCTTGGGAGGGGACTTTAACATAACATGCTGGTTTCATGAACGGAACTCCAGCACCTAGATCTCTCAGGGCATGTTGGATTTCTCGGATTTTATAACTAGGAATGACCTACTTGATATTCCTCTCCACGGCAACAGATACACCTGGTTCAGCCACTCTTCCCAACTTTCTCTATCCAGATTGGATAGATTTTGTGTTTAATTTAGATTGGGAGGAAGAGTTCCGGGCTCTCATTCGTTGGCCCTGCCCAAGCCTGTCTCTGACCATTGCCCCATTGTTTTATCCACCTTACCCCTTTATAGGGGACCCAAACCCTTTAGATTCGAGTTAGCCTGGCTTGAGGAAAGGTCCCTCTCAACTCTGGTCCCTACCTGGGGGAATTCCTTCAATACCCTGGTCAATGGTAGAGCAGGGCATAGACTGCAATCGAAAATTCAACTTCTTAAAGCCTCTCTCAAGTCCTGGCGTTCTTCTGTTTCGGGAAACTATTCCCAAATAAAGTCTGACCTCCTTAAGACCCTGCAAGACCTAGATAGCATTGAGGAATCACGCCCTCTGTTCTCTTCTGAAGCTGATCTCTGAACCCAAACTAAACTTCATTACCTTTCCACCTTGAAAAAAGAAGAGATCTATTGGTACCAAAGATCTAGAGTAAACTGGCTCAAGACTGGGGACACAATACACGCTTCTTCCACAGGATTGCTAACTGTCACAGGAGGGACAATTCAATCTCGATCATCAAGGTTAACAACCTTTATTTAGACCAGCCGGAAGAGATTGAATCAACAATCTTAAACTTTTTCATGAACCTATACTCAGCTCCTTTTGGTCCTAGACCAGCTATGTCTGACGTAGATTTCCTGACCCTCTCGGAAGAACAAGCAACTTGGTTAGAATGTCCATTCCTTGAAGACGAAATCCTCAAGGCTTTGGACGACCTAGCTAAAGACAAAGCCCCTGGGCCTGATGGATTTCTCGTGGCCCCTTTTAAGATCTTTTGGGATACCTTTCGCTTGGATTTCTTAAATTTCTTTGCAGAGTTTTTCCAGTGGGGCATTCTTAACAAATTCATCAATGCCACATTCATCACGCTGATCCCTAAGGGCGAAGGCACGGAGGAACTTAAGGATTTTCGTCTCATAAGTCTGCTCAACTCCTAATACAAGATTTTATCTAACGTTCTGGCCTCTAGACTTCAGGAGGTCCTTCCGTCGGTCATCTCTCCCTCGCAGTCGGCCTTTATAAAAAATAGACAAATCCTTGATGGAGCTATGATTGCCAACGAATGCCTCCATTCCAGGCACCGAGCCAAAAAACTTGGTCTTATTTTTAAAATAGATTGGGAAAAAGCATACGATATTGGATGAAACAATGGTTCGTATGGGCTTCCGAGATAGGTGGCGTAAATGGATGAGAGGGTGCTATTCCCACCCCAATTTTTCGATCCTCATAAATGGAACTCCCAAATTTTACTTTCCCTCCTAGAGAGGTCTTCGCTAAGGGGATCCTCTGTCCCCTTACTTCTTCGCTATCTCGGCTGAGGTCTTCAGCCATTCACTAGGTCGCCTCTACCAAGCTGGCCTCCTTTCAGGCTCTAAGTCCTCACGTTGAGGGCCTATTGTGTCACATCTGCAATATGCAGATGATTCACTGGTCTTTCTAAATGCCTCCTCTCCTGAAGTGGAAAATCTTAGAATTTACCTCAAATGCTTCCAATTGGCCACTGGGTTCAAGGTTAATATGGAGAAATCGAAAATGATGGGCATTGCTATCTCCACCAGCCAAAGCAGGGAGCTCATTCCAGACTGGGCATGTAAAGTGGAAGAACTCCCTACTTCCTACTTGGGTCTTCTAGTAGGTCTCGGAAAACTGAAAAAAAGACATTGGTCCCATGTGATAGATAAGGTTGATAGCAGGTTGGCTGGTTGGAAAGGGAGATACCTGTCACAAGCAGGTAGAACCACCCTTATCAAAGCTACTTTGGCCAATGCACTTGTATACATGATGTCTCTATTTCAAATACCGGTCTCTATGGTAAACCGCCTTGATCAGCTCATGAGGAACTTTAACTGGTCAAGATAGGCTGAAAAAACTAAGTTCCATCTCATTTCCTGGAAGAAAGTATGCCTACCTAAAAACCAGGGCGGGGTGGGGATTAGAAACTTAAGAAAACAAAATCTCACCCTCTTAGGGAAATGGTCGTGGCGCTTGGCCACCCAACTAGACACACTTTGGGCCCAGGTGTTGTGGAATAAGTATAATATTCCAGACCATACCTGGATCTCAGAGAAAAAGCCTTGGACTAATGCTTCAGGTGTATAAAGGTCCTTTACTGCCACCCTTGAACTATTCAGGAAGCTTATCAGATTCTACCTAAGAGAAGGCAGTAGAGTGCGATTCTGGACTGACTTATGGATACGTCATACCCCTTTGAGGGATTGCTATCCCTCTCTGTTCTCCGTCACCGTTAATAAAGAGGCTACCGTAGAGGATGAGTTCAGAATGGATGTAGGCAGAAGACGATGGCATCCATCTTTCAGAAGGAACCTTTCTGATGGCGAATTTATTCAATTCCTTTCTCTCTCCTCGCTGCTACACAATAACTTTATCCCTATCTTTAGTAGAGATAAATTGGTATGGTCCCCTGCTCCTTTAGGGGAGGTTACCGTGGCGTCTTTCCATAAAAAACTTATCCAACCTCCTACTGTCCCCCTTAATCCAACCTCGATTCTATCACAGGTTTGGCAGTCCATTGCACCTCCAAAGGTACAAACCTTCAATTGGATTGCAAGGTTCAACAAGGCTCTTATGGTGGACCACCTACAAAAGAAAGGAATCCCAATTCCCTATAGGTGCTCCATGTGCTTGAGTCAAGAGGAATCCAACAACCACCTCTTTCTACATTGTAACGTGGCCCATGATCTATTGGGACTGTTGTTGCAATTGTTTGGGGTCCTTTGGGTAATACCTTCAACAGTGAAAGACCTCATTTTGAACATGGCCTCGCACAAGCCGAAGGCCGGCAGAATCCTATGGAAAGCCACTGTGGCAGCAACAATTTGGACCCATATGGAAAGAAAGAAATGCCAGAATGTTTCGGGGACATACTGGTCTAGCCCCCTCTCTGTTCCACAAGGTTACATCCTTGGTAACCTTGTGGGCATCAAACCATCATTTCTTCTGTGGTATCCCAACAGATTCCTTCATACCGCAGTGGGAGCATATTCTCCTCCACGAACCAAAGAAAAAGAAAGTTATAAGGGCCTTGGAACCTCCCCCCCAAGGAGCAATCAAATTGAATTTTGATGGTTGCTCCTTGGGAAACCTAGGACATGCAGGAGCGGGAGGGGTCTTCAGAGATCACCTTCACAATGTACTATTTCCCTTATCTGAATATCTCGGCATCCAACATTCACAATACGCTGAATCAATGGCTCTCCTTAGAGGCATACAAAATTTTGACCGATCTTGGGGACAGTAACTAGAGGGAGATGCTAGAAACATTATCTCTTGGGCTTCTAGGACAACTAACCCCTCCGGTATCTTGGGTCTATTTATGATGAGATTCAGCATCTTTGCAGGGATACGCCCGTCTTATGGACACATGTCTTGCTGACGTCGAACGGATTCGCGGACGTGCTGGCCAAGGACGTAGCCAAGGCCCATGTTGAACAATAGACCATACCACAGTTGGATTCGGGTCGGTTACAGAACACGCTCATCTTTCTTGGCTTGGGATTTTTTCTGATCTACTCTCCCTACTCTCTTTGTACTCTCTCTACTTTCTTTTTACATTTCCTATATACAGTGTAAGGGGATTATTTTGTAACCCTATTTTGTATAGGGTCGGATGACCTATTCTTTTTAGCAGGAGTTCCGTGTACTTAAGGTACTCCTGGATTTACCGTTACTATTTTGTATCCATCTCTTTTATCAATACAAAAGTTAACAGTTATCAAAAAAAAAAAACACTGTTAGGTTATAGATGGAAGACTTAATGAGGTGGTCAAGGCCATTGACAGGGTCCATGAAGCTTAAATTTGTGGGGAGCTCCTTTGCTGACCCGTTCTTAGGGATGGGGACTCTCCCTGTTTAAAGATGTCTCAATATGTGGTGCTTTTAGATTCTAAGGGCTTACTTGATGTGTATAATTCCACCAAGGTGGAAGTGAGAACAATCAATGCAAGGGTGAGAACATTGATCAAAACACTTCTCTGACCTCTTCTAGAAGGGTATTCATTCTATGTGATCTGGGGGGCCTGCCATAAGTCTCTATTTCCTTTGAGGCTTCTTAGATTTCTCCTTTCCTGAGGTTCTTTGTGGGGCAAAACAAACATTGACTCCACCCAAAATAGGGGAAATGAAGAGATATTAATCAAAGATTCCCTATGCTTTTGATTGGAAACTCTCAGGAGATGGTGATTTTTAAACTGCGTCTCACTTTCGATACCCATACATGGATGATGGGAGGGGCACTTTCCATATTTTCCCCTCCACCAAATATATATATTTAAAGGGTGTGGTGTCTATAAGGCTGCGGCCCTAACGAATCAAAGTAAAGCACACCTTCTAATAGTTCCAAAACATGTCCATATATGAAATCTTTCTAATGACCTGAAATTTATTTTATATCTAATTATAAAATTTAAAGATTAAAAAATAGTGTAGATTAGGCAGATTTATGAACACTTGAATATCTTGGAAATTGAAGGTCTAGATAATACACTACAAGATGCCTTATTTCCAGGACTTGAAATCTTTATTTTCTCATGTTTATACATCTTGTGGTCGAGCTTAGCATCGAAACAACCTCTTCTAGTGAATTTTTGAGGTACGCCCTAAATTGATTGTTTAGAGCCTCACCCTTATGTAAAGTTTTTCCATATTTAAAATACGGCTTCAAAATATCACTGTTTAAAATACCAATGTTCTGTAGTTTATTCTATTGACATATTGGTGTTTTTTACAAGTTTTCCTCTTATATAAAAAGCAATGTATCAGTATTTTCAAGGTATCTCTTAAACAATGATTATTAGAAGTTTAGAACTGAACAGATTCATTCACTTTTTCTCTTATTCACCCACTATTTCTATTCTTCTATGCAAAACATTGTACGCAAAATGAATTATTTCAAGAGAGAAAGGTGAGTGGTTTTTAGCTGAGAAGCATAACTGGAAAGTGTCGCTTGTGCCATTTCTGACGCAAATACAGATGGGCAGTTTCTTAGTATCTGTAACTTGTTTAGCGACAATGCTAAAATAAGCTCATCTTAAGGGTTCTTAGATAAAATAACAAACAATAAAAAAGATCTTGTAGGTGACATACATTCACTATCTCTTTTTTGTATATATGAATGGATTGTTTGGGGTTTATATTTTGTTGTGATCTCTATATTGGAAAGTTTTCTTGTTTTATATTCCTAGTTGCTCCTTATTTATTGCTGAGAGTAAGTCCAGTTTTCCAACTTACATTGATGAAAAATGTAATCATGTCGCTCATCAACCGTGTAGGAACTTGTTAATGACATGCAATGAGGATTGCACAATTAAGGCATGGAAGCCTTGGATTCAAGGCTTTGGCTTGTTATACCATGGCAATGATAAAACATTATAGATGAATGTTTCAAATTAAATTATTTATCTGGTGAAGAGAAAGTGTGTTCAATTCATTGTTCATATAACCAATTGAGAGGCAGACCTGTTTCATGGTCTCCTGGGGCCGTCAAGGTTTTGAGTGATATTGGGATCTTGAGTTCCTACTCTCTCTCTCTCGATCTTGAGCTCTCTCTTTGTCTGACTGTTGATTCAGAAAACGGTGAATTGTTTCTTGTGGATTTGGGCCTAAAAACTAGTACTTCTTATTACACATTATCTAGACCATTTATTTTTAACTATTCATATATTTGTTTGGTTTGCATGGTCTTCAATTTCAAATTGTTTACTAAATTGGTAGATTCAAACTATGTTTGGAGCTTGAAATTTCATGATCAAGATAGCGTATAGACCTCACACCATAATGGGATTTTTTGGCTCTAGAATTGTATTTTTTTGTGGACCTTGCTTTTTAGTTATTTCGATGAAGCAACGGTTTTACAGCCCCGACTATTACTCTATAGAGTTGGACCCTTGGCCTGAAGCGGTATATAATCGTAATTACTATGGTCAGGGCCACAAAAATTACTGAATAAGTGACGGGTCTGGTCCAGCTAAAATCATTATAGTCTACTAAACATGCTTGGTCAAACCAATTACATATGATTTTTAAAAGGTAAAGATTTTTAAAAAGTAGAAAAAAATAGGAATAATAGTTTAAAACCTAAATTATTATTAAGTAATTTATACCATCCATTAAAAAGTGTAAAAAGTTAGATGGTGTAGCTTCGGCACTATCTTAAAATCCATGCCACTTTTTGACATTGTTTTAAAAAAACACATCAAATCTACATCATCCAACTAAAATGGATAACATAGAACATCGCAACCTTCCTTCTATGAGTAAGGTTATAATTTTGTACAATCCACAACAAAAAAATAGATAATATTTCCCAAACAAAAAAAAGATCCAACTTTGCTCAGTGGATCTGATTCAGCAAATACCAATAATCAATCAAACCTGACGAATCCAATATCTGCCACAATTGGGCATACATCGGTTTCAAACAATTTTTTATGAGATTCAGTTTTTGCTTTGGATGAGATTAACCATTTGATTGGTATATCTTCCCGGAAGCAATCTGATCTGGTTCTGAGATGATCTTCAGTATTGTGGTGCCCTTATTTTGGGCGTGCAGACCACAAGACTAAAACTAAGTGCGCCCCTTACACCTTTGAAGTGCTGGAAAATTCGCTCTGGCTTCGCATGTGCGACACCTTCGCATCATAAAATACGAGAAAAAGCCTTATCAAGCTGCAGAGTGTGAATATGGGTATTCTCTCTCCTTTCTCTTCTTCCACTTCTCTTTCTCTTCAATTGTTCTCTCTCTCTCTTCTCTGTCTCCTCATATAATCCCTCGTTCTGCAGCCCCTTTGCAAGTAAGTCTACACCACTAAATTTGTGCCTCTTTTTTTTTGTTTTTTTGTTTTTTTTTGTTTTGTTTCTGTCTCTTGTTAAGTTTACAGTTGATGCAGTGAATTTGAGTTTAATTATTGTGGGTGTTCTATAAACTTGTGTTTTGAACTTATGGACTGATTATTTCAATGGGGGTACTGAATTTGTGTTTTGAACTTATAGATGTTTTCTCCTTTTTGTCAAAACTGTCAACTGAACTTGTTTAATGGGAGCTTAATGTGATTTTTTTTTCACTTTAGTCTCAATAATTTGTGGGAATGAGAAAATAATGTGCACATTTGTTGATTAAGAACTTAAAAAATGGTACTTTTGGATTGATTATTTGAATGGGGATGCTGCATTTTGTTAGTGTGAGATTGGAACTTGGATGATATTTTTATTTGATATGGTTTATGGATATGTTTTCCTTTGTATGAATATTGTCCATGAATTGTTTCGTGAGAGCCTAATGTGAATATTTCACTTGGTCCAGAACATAAAAAATGATTATTTCTAATAATATTAAGTCTGGGAAAGAATTCACTTTCTCATAGCTTGATGTAATCATTTCACTAGGCCTCAAATGTTTTAACATGGAACAAGGGATTTAAGTGTATATATTTTTAGAATTTTTATCAAAAAGCAATAAAGCACTAAGTTGTTTTTCTATTATCTTATTTTATTGATACTACCTATATTGAATTTTGCGTTCTTATAGCTTTGACTGCTAATTTTTTATTTTTTTTAAATTAGGTTTAATTGATTATTATTCCAGCAGTAGTGTGAATGAAATTTTGGTGATTCATTTTTAATTATCATTCTTAAATACTCAGTAGTGGCAGTTTCAGTTGATGATCCTGTGAGTGAATGGATACTTACAGAGGGGATGGCAACGAAGATTACCAAGATAAGTCCTATTGGTGGAGGGTGCATCAATAACGCATATAAACTGATTCAGGTTCCTTTTTTTTCAAAACAAATAGGTAAGTATGTCCGATTTCTAGTCGACTTGTGGTAACTCCTTTACCATATTTTTCGTGAAATGCATCCATGGATTTATTTGAATTCTATTAACTTTGTGAAGATAGTTGAGTCTCGAATCTTTTTTGGCCCATCACAGCTTTATTCCATCTTGGATTTGGTTTTTCTTTGTGAATATAATAATAATTTGCGGTTGGTACGGAATATCTCTTCGATAGAAACATTTATTGATCAAATAGACATGATGGCACCATTGGATTTCTTTTTTTTTTGGTTTTCTCGATGCTAAACGCTTCTCGATGTTAAACGCTTTCCTGCCTTTTGTGATTACCATTTGTTTGTATAACTTGTATCATTGCAATGAATTTCGGAACCAAATTGCTAATGAGATATTGCATGTAGTTGCCATACTGGTTGTTTGAACTCAATTAAAATAGCTCTGATTAGTTAGTTAATGATCATCGTTTACAGAATGTATCTTTTGACATGTACAACCTCCCCTTAGTTATTGGGAAAATTAACTCCGTTTTGGCTTTTTAACATGAACAGGAGTATAGGGCCATCAATGTTTGAAGGGTGGATTATTGGTCTAGACGCATTATATGCCACCAATTCGATACGTGTGCCTCAGCCCTTCAAGGTATTCCTTTTCAGTTTTTTTTTTTTATGTTTTATTTTTTCTTCCTCTGAATCTATTGTTATTGTTAGAACACCATTGCTTGTTTGTAAGTTAAGCTTACTTACCAACAATGTTGATCCATTATTAATAATTCAGTTTGGGCCGTTACCTAGAAGAGGTTCCTTTATCATTATGGAGTTTGTTGAGTTTGGATCAAACAGAAGTAATCAGGTGATTTGGTTCTTTTTGTCCTTGACCTTGTGAGATAGTCATTTGAAATTGGTTAAATCTTGTGACCATTATCTATGCTTAGTCAGTCCTTGGGAGAAAGCTTGCTGAAATGCATAAAGCTGGAAAATCTGATAAGGTTTTGGATTTCCAGTCGACAACACCATAGGCAGATAGAATAGCTTTTAATCAATCATATATGCAGTGTTTATGATATTTTTTTCGTATTGTATTTAATATAAATTGCGAGATATCTTTGAGGTGTTATGTCTATCCCTCAAATTTATATATGTTTATTTTTTGTTATGTTCTTTCTTGTCCATTATATACATTTGGGCCTATGTTTTAACATTGAGGTGATTGTTTCATAAGCTAATACTTTCTTCTTCAAAATACTACTTTGTGCTAACACATCAATTCAGATTGTTGTAGTATGTCTCAGATAAACACCTGGTTCACAGATTGGATCAGCTTTTTCTCTGAGCATCGATTGGGCTACCAGTTGAAGTTTGCTCGTGATCAATATGGGGATGCAAGCATTTATGAAAAAGGTAATGTGGTCCATGAAATGCTAGGCTGAGTTACTAAATGCTAGGAATGAGTTAGTGCGGGGTCAATACTGTGATGCTTACTCAACAAAAAAGAAAAAAAGTTTCATTTGAAAAGTCCATTGATGGTTAATCTTTTGCGTTAGAGACTATGACTTAAAGTGATCTTTTATCAGGATCTTGATTGCCTATCTTTACCTATTTGATTCGAACAGGGCAAAGGCTACCGAAGTGTATGCCACTTCTTTTTGAAGGTAATGACATTGAGCCTTGTTTGCTTCATGGAGACCTGTGGAATGGAAATATTATAATGGGGAACCTATAATATTCGATCCTGCATGCTATTGTAAGTTTTCTTCTTCTATTTAGAAATATTATACTTCTTTTGTCCCCATGTGTTCATGTAACAAGAGGTGGCTTGATTCCTATTCCTTTCAAAAGACAGTGGAGATTTTCTGTTCTCATAAAGAGGTTCACGGTAGGCATATATTGCATGTTCATTTGCAACTTTTGTATAGACTTAATTTTATGGGTCTGTCCATTCTACCACTCTTGTTGATCTTGGGAAGATCTGTCCGAATGTTAGTAACAGTTATTTGTATTTTGTAATGTCACTAACTGTGGTCCCTATTAGTTAGAAACAAACTCTGTTAGTCCCACACTTTCTTCCTTTTCCTGTCATTATTTCACTTTTTCTTATGCCATGCATGATACATCTCCATTAGAAGCCTTCTACTCAGAGAGAGGTTGTTTCCAAAGGTCTCTGGTCAGTCCCACTTTCTGGATACTGTGGAATCCAGAAATAGCACCTTAAGTTCTCGTAGTATGCCAACTAGACATAGTAGTCATATTGTTATTTATTGTTAGATGCCAATGTCTGTACCATTCTCTTTATTGTCCGGACAGACTTTTAATGAACTCTTGCTCATAATAATTCTTCTTGCCTCATAGTAATCAATAGAGAGAGGGTTAGCATGCCACCACACTCTTGTGGACTTGAACATATGCATCCATGGGTTTATTCCTTCGATTCTTTTCTCATTTTCGGTTGATTGTACTTTTTTCTTTTAGAACTGTTGTTCAAAATAGCGGACTTCAGATGTCGTACAGGTACTCATCATTTTAAATCTTTCGGCAAATGAATATAATATTTGCTTATTGGCAGGAAAGACCTTTAAATGCTTGGACACCTTAGTTTCTCATAGTGACCTTGATTGCTCATGGCTGGATTCTCATGTTATATTGCACTGGGTGTCATGTAGATGGACATAACGAAGCTGAATTTGGAATGTCTTGGTGTCCTGGATTTGGTGGTGCCTTCTATAGCTCCTATTTTGAGGTATTGTCTCATCTCCTTTTATTTGATTCAAAAGGCCATAATCTGTTTGTTTTCTATGTTGATATACTTTAGATGCATACAACCATGCATGCACACAGACATGGGGTTCTTACTCATGTAATTTATGCATGTGTACTATTTACATATATATAGTTCTGTCACTGGTTGTGTTTGGTGTACTTGTGAGTAATACACTGTCAAGCACAAAGTTCTATAAAGAGATATGTATGTGTGTGTTTGATGGACATGTGGTGTATAAATGCATGTTATAATGACAAATGTCATGTATTCATTTGCTTGTGTAGGCACTGACATTTGAGCTGCCAACTTGCCCGAGCCAGCCTGCAGGCTCTCTGGCTGGCCTTGTGGGCCCAAAAGGATTTTGGGCCATGTCAGGGCTGGCCCTGACCCTACCCTGGCCCAAATAGAATTTGGATTATATGTTTTACATATTAAATAAAATGTTATATCACCTGTAGGACCCTTTAGTTTAGGTTGGTCTCAGGCTAAAATACTAAGAAATGAGGCCGGGCCTACCCTTTTCCATCTCAGGCTAGGGCTTGCCCGTTGGTAGTCCTAATATAAAAATATATGAGTGTATTCTCTATTTGTGGGTTGTGTGAATGCAATGCTCGTCTTGTGTGTGGGTATGTTTCTCTGCTCAACGCGCATGTGTAAGTGTGTGTGTATATATATATATATATATATATATATATATAATATGAGTATTTTTGCAATATTCTCAACAAAAGTACTATGTTTATACCCGACATTAAGGGTTTGGGTAAAATGAAAACATGTAGGTATATGTATATGCACGAACATGTAAAGGAAAATCATCACATTCGGGGTTCCCTTCTTAATGAATACAAGGAATGTTGGATTTGAGAAATGATCTTGATGAAGATGGGTGACTAGTGGTAAAGGTGAGTAATTTGTTCTTATGATTTAAGAAACAAGAAGAAAAAACAAACCCTCTATTCTTTATGGACCTGATATGCCATTATGGATAGGCCATAACAAAGGCGACTTCGAAGTCTAAATCCCTTTTACTGTTCAAACCCAAAATATCCTTAGCACACTTATTCACTTCACCATCCCTACCAGAGCAGACATATAAAGTGATTGACACAATTATCATAACTTAGATCTTTCTTCTTCTTCTTTTTTATTTAATTATTTACTTTTTTTTAAATTTTTTTTGTGATCGTTGGGAGTTAGGTAATGCTGAAACAGCCGGGTTTTGAAGAACGGAGGGACCTATATATGTTATACCATTATTTGAATCATTATAATCTATTTGGGTCCGAATACCGTCCAGAATCAATAATTATCTCCCAATGTTTCAGAGTTGAAGTGCTTACTATGAAAATGATAATGGTCAGTACATGCAGATAATTGCCTGTACTTGCATATAATTGGGGCCTGTACTTGCCTGAAACCTATGACAGCTTATCGTGTTTTGTTCATATCATAGTGATTCACCCTGTTATATTTGTCCATGTTTCTCTGCATAGTTTGCTTTTGATTATGGAATTCAGATGTGAAAGCTTACTCCTTTTTATTATGTTGAAATAGAAACTTTATGGTGGGATATTCTCAGCTATTGTTCACATATTTTCTGGAAGATTAGCAAGAATTTGTCATGGCTTATTTAACGAATCTTGTGAAATTTGATTACTATGTAGACAAGCACATTGAACCAATGTATGTGTGTGCGTGCGTGCGAGAGAGAGGGAGAGCTTCTTAGGATAGGAGCAAGAAGATGAAATATTCAAGCAAACATTGTTCTGGAAATCTGATGTTCCCAAGAAAACATTGTTGAAGAAACCAACCAAGAGAGAGGGAGAGAGCAAAACAGCTTTTCCTCATGCATCTTTGGTAGAATATCACGCAAACAACACCCAGGAAGAGAGAGAGAGAGAGAGAGAGATCGCTAGGCAGGAGATTTGGCAATGATGTGAGCATGATCAGGGATAAGGTGCTTTTCCACCGTGTCCATGAATTTTGTGGCGTAAGCCTTGTGTGCAGGATGAGCAACATACTCCTCCAAACCATTTTCAAATTTAATCACAAGGACATGTGTGAAGCCTCGGTGTGCCTTTTCCCTTGTGTGCAATTCCCTTGCCCCAAAAAGAAGATGAAAGGAATTCAAGATAGAAAGAGCCTTATAAAAGGCCAGACGCCAGAAAGATTTTATGCTCCTGTGGGAGCATATAGGGCTGAGAATTTTTTGGATTGGGTCTGGATCTGGATCCAAAAAATATGTTCGGATCCGGTTCTTGTCGGATCTAGAATATTCGGATCTGAATCTAGATCCAAAATTATATGTTGGATTTTGATTCAAATTTGGATCTGAATCATTTCTAATCTTGTATTTTTTGAAGTTAAAATATAATTATAAAACTAAAATAATTATATATTATAAATATATAAATTGTAACATTTATGTATATGTAATATATATTATCCTAAAATATTGGATCTGATCCGGGTCGGGATCGCCTCTGTTTGGATCCGATCAGAATTACTATTTGGATCTAGATTTTGGATATGATTTGAATATCGGATCCAAATTTTGGATCCATACTTGGATCTGGATAGGATCTGAATTTTGAGTCTTGGATCCGAACGGGGTAAATTCTCAGCCCTAGGAGCATATTATTCTATTTACTCCCTCGTGTAAAATCCTTCTCAACTTAGTGACTAATCAGAAAAAGGGGCACTTCCATATCAACATCTAAACATTGAGTAGATACCATTTAATTTTGGATGGTCCAGTCTAGATATTTGAGAACTTCAAAGCAATTTTTTTAAAATGAAGCGAAATTGTTCGTGCTTTCACCAGAGCATATTGTCCATTTGGTCCTTTTGTAAAATCCACGTGGCATATTTTTAAAACAGCAAAATTTCGGCATGTGACCTCATACAACTAATGAGCAATCTTAAAAAATAAAAATGAAAGTAATGAAATGAAGTACACTCTTTATCTACTTGAAAAAAACAAGATTGAATATGGACTATCCAATTTTTGAACAATTAAGTTTTAGGTAATGAAACATTCAAATCCAACAATTTTCCTTAAATAATACTCTGGCAATTCTCAAGGGGATACCAACATTTCAAATAAAAAGAAACGCCAAGTAGAATTTTTTCTCGTAGTGAGTGTGCAAGTACTCGATGATTCTAAAGTGGATCCAAAAAGACAAACAGAGACGCCGCTTAAGGTGTGGTCTATAATTTGACCTAATTTTCTCCTGTGGAATCACGTGTCCTTGTAAGAAAGAATATGTCATCTCTCTCTCATACATCTATTAAAATTATTAAAAAATAATTTATAAAATACAAATTGATCAAAATAACTTTGAAAAATTTGAGGGTATTTTGGTTAATTTATATTTTCATATTATTTTTTTATATTTTTATTGGATTATCTTATTTTTAAAGAATAGACATTCAAAATTTAAAGTGATTTAGATTTGTAAAAGAAAAAATAAAAATTCAAATACGAAGTGAAGCTGGGACTATTGGATCTAGCTTAAATTCAATCTGGATTTTTTGTTTTTGAAATGTCAGATAAACCCAATATTGCCAAATGTTTGTATTTTTATTTTTATAATAATTGGTTGCTTTTTTGATAATGTTGCAGGAAGGTAAACTTGAACATCTTATGAAGGTAACTGTTTATCCTTGGTGTTAATGCTCCATACTACATAATTAAAAACTTGCTCTTGACATCACATGAAAAAGCCCATGATCTAAGATATGTAGCTCAGGTTATTAGGATTAGATCAATGATCAAGCCTTAGCTAATATTCTTCCAAATGAAATTTAATATAACTTAGTATATGTAATGGTGCTTATTTCTATTTACCCAAAAAAAGTGGTGCTTATTTCTACTGTGGTGTGCGACCATAAAAAACCCATATAAGAGGGAATTTTAAAGGCTCAAATTTTAGGGATGTCCTTTGCTTCAACTATGATTGATTTCAAAAACTACGAAAATGACTTCGAGCTCTTAATATCTATATCTCATTGTTTAACAAATGGCCAGTTCGATAGTTTTTTGGATGCTTCAGATCTAGAGTTTTAAGAGCTCAATCTCTCTCTCTCTCCCCCTCCCCTTCCCCCTCTTTCCTCCCAACTTTTTTAAGAGTTTCTGAATTTTAGGCCACTTCGATTTATAAAAAAAAAAAATGAACAGTGATTTCGTCTATGCTTATCAGCGTTAAAAGTTCATCGTATAATAACAGTTGTTCGATAGTGTTTCAATTTTCATTTTTTTTCTTCTAATCAAAATGATCTAAAATTTGGAGCGCCAGTTCATAAAAAATAGGAGAATTTAATAAAAATATATATAAAAATAATTTGTAAAATATAAATTGATCAAAATAACCTTGAAAATTTATAGGGGTATTTTTATCAATTTATATTTTACAAATTTTTTTTTTTCGTACATTTGTTAGCTGTGTCTCATTAAGATGTACATATGCTCAAAATTTTAGGCCATTTCGATTTATAAAAAAAAAATGAAAATTGAAACACTACCGAATAATCGTGACCGTGCAATGAACTTTAGATGGTGATGAACATAAGCGAAATCGTTATTCATTTTCACCTATAAGCGTTGGGAAGACTTCTCCTTTATATATATATACAAGCTGACAACTACAACTCTGGCAACGGCCCAGATTAAATCTAGGCTAAATCCAATGGTCATAACCTCATTTGAATTTTTATTTTCAAATTACTTGAAATTTTGAGGGTCTATTATTGAAAATATAAAACAATAAATTGATCAAAATACTCCTAAAACTTTTTGGGGATATTTTGGTTAACTTATAGTTTGTGATTTTTTATTTTTATTTTTTTTAGGTGCGCCTTGATATGTAGAATGTACTTTTAAAATTTCAAGTGATTTAGATGTGTAGAAAAAAAATGAAAAGTCAAGTATAAAATAAGGTCGTGACTGTCATATTAGACCATATTAAATCTAAGCCACTGTAGATGTGAGTTGGCGAGATCCTTTCTATATATATATAGAAAACGATTTCCTAAGTTACTAGCTATAATGAATAGTATAAGCTATTGAGTCTTAGCCATTAGATCTTGATCGGGTGGTTCAAAATTCATATCACTATTTGAATTTTGACGTTTTTTCTAAAAATCTATTTGTATTGAAATTTTGGATACACGTACTAAAAATAGGGCGCACAATAAAAAATATATAAAAAGTATTTCTTAAAATATAAAATGAGGAAAATACCCCAAAAAATGGTATGAGTATTTGTTTATTTTAAATTATTGAAAATAATTGTTTTATATTTTTATATGGTGTACGATAATATAAAAAAAAAAATTAAAATTAAAATTAAATTAAAATAGTGATATGAATTTTGAATCACACAATGAAAGATCTGACGGTTTGAAGCTAGTAGCTTATACTATTCATTATAACCAATAGCTAAAAAAATGTTTTTAAAAGATGAGCGATGAATAAAAAAAAACTCTGGCCAACCCATCCCGTAAGGACGTCCCTCAGGCATGAGAAATTTAATGATGGACATCTCATTTATAACTCAACAAAGGAATGAAATAGTAGATATAGAGCATGAAAGCAATTCATGCCGAAACACCCAAGTCTCATATTTTACTCAATACATTTTGACGGCAAACAACAATTAAGTAAAAACCGGTGGCCTTGATTAGGAGGAAGTTGAGGTAGAGTGTAAGGCCTCAAGATGACCTTTAAAGTAAGCAAGAAGCTTATCATGAGTTGGAAGGCTTTCCTTTACAACATCAACGCTCGTGAATTCTTCTATCCATGAATGGAAGACTGGTGCTTTCTCAGCATCGTAATACTGAATACCTGCAGCTTCCCCTAATATTCTCATCCAATAGCCTAAAAAATTTCCGACAACGTCGACGTAATCGATTGTTTCTCCGCCGAAAAACTTCGCCTTTAGGGCTGCTTCTAGGGTTTTTATGCACTCTTGGGCCTCCTTGAGAGCCTTCTCTTGTTGTCCCCCTTGCGTAGTGAAAGCTATCCAAGAGACAGGCAGGCACTGTGTGCAAAAAAGAGATATATGACGTTCTCATGTAGTTTACAAGAAAAATAGAAAGATTTTTGTGCTGGCCTAGTAAATTAAAGCATTTGAACAAAACCAAATGGATGTTACAGTCATAGTTGAGGAGAAACAAAGAGATTATATTGGCCTAGAAAGGAATGTATATACAAGACCGTTTATCTTTATTACATGGAGGTTATAATTGCTCTTAGCCATGAGATATCAAATTGGATGGCTTGAAAAATCCCCGAAGGAGCCAAACTGTATATGCCACTTGCAACAATTACTCATACGACTATTTCTCAAAGTTTAAAAACTCATCAAACATTTACGTCTTTTAATTGTCGCAATGATCAAAATGAAGCATAATTTACTATTTGAAAACCCAGAATTAAGCTCTTGGTTTGTCTTGCAATAAAAAATGGCTCGAATTTTGTGTTTCTTTATTCTCCTATTTCTATTTTCTTTCTGATGGGTCTTGGTTGAGGTAAATCATGACCTACACAACCTATATACATGCCTAAAGAGGAGTGCATGGAATTGATCTAATCGACAAGTCCAAACCAGAGGCGAGTCACTTTGCCGAGTCCTCATGACTGAACCCTAAAAACTTTAAACTATATTAAGAAAATTTGAGAAAATTAAAAATATGTATTAAAAGTAAATTTCAACATAAAATATTTTGAAAAAATTAAAGGAGGTTAAAAAAGAAGAGAAAACATACATTTTAAAAAAACCAATTTACAGTTTTGAGACTTTTTGAAAAAGTTCAAAAAATATAGAAATTGTAATTATAACAAAAAAAAAGAAAAACACTCACCAATCTTTGCCAAATACATCTAAACCACGTAAGAAAAGTTTTATAAAACATATATTTATTTTTTATAAATTTTCTCTTTTTTGAAGTTTTTCTAAATGTCCGGAGTTGCACACACAACTCTTGGGTACTCCTTCTTGAAAGAGTTTAGACCTAGACATTTGTAAAATGAAAGAGTCTGAGGCCTTACCTTATCATCGATGAACTTAGCCCAGAAACGAGCTTGGGCCCTCTCATATGGATCCTTTGGCAAAATGGGAATTTCAGGCCATGTTTCATCTATGTATTCCAAAATCACCGTTGATTCGGACACGGGATTATTGCCATGAATGAGCACAGGGATCTTCTTGTGAACAGGGTTAGACTCCAAGAGAAGGGGGCTCTTGTTTTTGAGATCTTCTTCAATGAACTCATACTCAATTCCCTTGAGTTTGAGGGCCAGTTCAACTCTGTGAACAAAGGGACTACCCCATGCTCCCAGCAACCTTACTTTTTGCCCTTCCATTTAGATAGTAAACAAGTGCGATACTACTCCTTTTCTCTTATTTATGCACCGTTTGATTGTTATCGATACCACTTTTCTCTTATCGCCTATTTATGCACCATTTGTTTGCCGGGTCGTTGTGCAGTTGCTTTCTTCCTCCTGCTATCATATTTATACTTTTCGCTGGTCAATTTTAACTTCTAGTTCAAATTTTCAACTTATCTAGAAACTGCTAGGTTCTTCGTATTTAACCCCCTTTCTATCTCTCTCTTGATACTTAAAAATATAAATGAATTAGGGGTGGTAAGGGAATGGGCCGGGTGGCCCACCCCAGCCCGATCAGCCCCGTTATAAAAACCTTGGGCTCAGGTCACATTTGGTGGCCCGTGGGCCAGGACGGTTTTGTGGCCCGACCCCAGGCCTAGCCTGGGTAAGCACAACCAAGGGAGAGCCGAGCCAAGGCCCACTTGGCTGTTTTTTTTTTAGTTTTTTGTTTTTAATTGTTGTTTTGATTTTATTTGGCTCGGCCAGGTCTGAATTGGGCTAAGGCAGGGCTTACGTCAGGCCTCTTTTTAGCCCAATCAAGGCCGGCCCTAAGATGGGGTTTCCTTGGTCTTTAAGAAAACTTACCAAGTGAGGCGCGAAATTTGGCGTGATTCAGGTGGTCAAAGATATAATTGTATTCTTGAAAGCTGAATTTTCGTGCGGCCCACAATACCACCAGTTTAAGGGCTGAATCTTACTCTTGATCGTTGTTTTGTTGTTTCTCTCTTTCCTACCTCTTTCCTTTGTCAGTTACATTATTATTTTCTACACCATGCCTCGAAATTTTCGTTTGCATTTATATCTTCGTCGAAAAGCAAGCGACAACTACCAAAATTTTCCGCTAAAATTATTACAATTCAATGTTTCTCATAATTTGCACAAAGGTCATACTTTCATTTTATTTTAATTCTTTTTTTTATTTTGTCAAGCTCTAGAGTGGCCCTAGAGGCCAGAGAGAAGCTTTGGATAAGTCTAATATTTGAAACAACATACTGCCCTAAAGGTGGTCTCCGGGTTATTTTTTGAAGCCCAAATGCGAGCATCGGACTGACCATCTACATTTTTTGGAAAGCTGAGGGTTATATCCGACGTTCGCACTATTGAACTTCCTTCAAGGCCTTTTTTTGAAACCCAGAGGTTAGTCTCAGACCTACCTTGTGCATTAATAGTGCAAACATCGAACCTACCTCGAGCCTGTTTTAGAATGCATAGGGGTCGGATGTTCAGACTACCGAACTTGCCTTTGAGGTGTTTTTTTTTTTTTTAATACCGAGGTAATCCAATGTTTCAAACATTGGACCGACCCAAAACTATCCTCTAGCTTCCCGAACAGATAGTTTAAGAAAATAAAAAAATTAAAATAAAAGATCAATCAAATATTAGACCACAGGAAATCTAGAAAAATAACAATAATAAATAATTTCATAACAGATAATCTCAAGTTACTAAACATTAATAAAATGAGAGAGAAGCGGAATACTTTGGATGAGAGCTAGGTCAGCAATGACATAGTAAGCCCTAATGTCACCAAAAGAACAACATATTAAGTTCTAAATATCAGCAGGCACAAAGACCCCAAACCAATTTTGTGCTAAACACAGTTCAGTGCACCAAAATTTTAAGGCAACCGTAAACAGAGGAGGAAGGAAAAAAAGAAAAGCACCTTCTAGGAGAGAGACTTCAAGTAAAAGGACAAACGAGTTGTCTACAGGTATATGAACGAAAGAGGGGCATAGAGATGGGTAATCATTTTAGTAAACTAAAACACAGCTATGGCAACAAGCGAACAGAGGGTGAGGTTGTTGGGAACGTGGAGAAGACCCTTTGTTTGCAGGGTTCATCTCGCCCTCAAACTAAAGGGAATTGAGTATGAATACATAGAGGAAGACCTCAAAAATAAGAGCCCTCTTCTCTTAGAATCCAACCCTGTGCACAAGAAGGTCCCTGTGCTTATTCATGGCGATAATGCGGTGCCAGAATCAATGGTGATCTTAGAATACATAGTTGAAACATGGCCGGGAAATACCCTCTTGCCCGAAGATCCATACGAGAGGGCCCAAGCTAGTTTTTGGGCTAATTTCATGAAAGATAAGATAAAATTTGACCCATTAGAGCATCTTCCCTCGCTCTTCTAGGCTACCAGATTCTTAAAGAGTCCATATATTGTGTACATATTGGATCCTGTGATAGGAAAAGTTCCTAAATCATCTTAAAAATTTTAAATAAATTTTTACAAATTTTTTTTTTTTTCTTGCCTTGGGCTGGAAAGAAAAAAAAAAAAAACTCATCTTGGCCATGAGTGCTCAGCCGAGTCTAAAAATTGACATCTGTACCCAAAGCCGAGCGACCACAGCCTGAGGGTACAGCCGGACAGGGCCAGCTCCAAGGCCAGCCTGGTCCCCTTTTTCTTTATTTTTCTTTCATTGTTTTTATTTTATTTTACCCCGACCCGTTCCAGCCAACCCCGATAGGGCTAGGGCTAGGGAGGGTCTGGGCCAAGGCCTCTTTGGCATGGTTAGGGCCGTGCCAGGCTTGGGCCAGGCCTATGGGGACTATGACCGGTCTAGGCCAAGGATGGCCCTGCCCAGACCCTGCCCGACTCCAGCCCAATGCAAATTATAGACCTAATATTTTCTTCCTCCATTGAGATTTATCTGACAATATTTTCTTCTAGTAATAGTGTTGGGCAATTATACGTATGGCTATTCATGCTCAAGGGGAAGAGAGAGAGAAGACCATAAAAGAAGCCCAAGAAAACCTGAAAACCCTAGAAAGAGCTCTCAAAGGAAATTTTTTTGATGGAGAGGCTGTCGGATACTTGGACATAGTAGCAAGTAGTATTGCTTTGTGGGTTGGAATCATGGAAGAAATTACAGGAGTAATATTCTTGGATGCCGAAATCATGCCACGTTTAAGTTCATGGATCAAAGATATTTTAAGTGTTGATGTTGTCAAGGAGAGTTTTCCTACTCGTGATAAGCTTCTCACCTACTACAAAGCTGGGGTTCAACCCACACATGCACCTTAAGTCGGGTATATGGTGTTAAATAGCAAGTTCATTCTCGATGTACAACAAGAATTTCATTACCATATTAAATTATGGGTATTACTTAAAGGGCAAGCTTTTTACGCTTCTCATATATACTTTCTTTTATCTACCCCTCCATTTTGAATGGAGCGCCGAGATCGCTCCAATCACAATGTCACATTTTTCTATTATTTTTTTTAAAATTTTTTTCTACAAACTATTTTGGCACCAAATTTTGGACCTCCAATCCTCTATTAAACTCGCACTAGCAAAAAAAAAATAAAAAATTTTTAAATAAGATAAAATGACCAAAATACCCCTATAAGTTTCGAAAGGTATTTTGGTAATTATATTTTATCAAAAAATTATTTTTAATATTTTATATAGGTGCGTCCCAATGAGAAGATGCGACATACCAAATTTCAAATTTAATACAATATGTACACAAAAAATTAAAAATAAAATACTTTGAGACGTCGGATCTAAGATCAAATGGTGAGTGACTCTCTTGATCAAAATTGGACGGCTTGATGATAAGGGAAGCATAGATCTTCTATGCTATAGGAGAAGTATAGAAACCTTTCCCTTACTTAAAATAGTGAAAACAATCCATCGGAGTGTTTGTGCATGTAATAAGAGGGGACAATAAGAAATTCCTAACCACGTTTAGGAAGGACAACTTTTGGCCTAGCACACAAATTCTTTTTTGAAAAATTTACTTATGGTTCGGATTTTTTAACCATTATAATGGTATGACCCAAAAATAGCTTAATATTATATAGAATGATGCATACATAATTTTTTTTTTCTTTTTTACCTAATTTGCCCCCACTCCAATATTTCTGCTTTATTTACCCTCAAAAACTTACTATGATCTTTTTCTTTCTCCTCTCTCTTCTATTTTTCTTCGAATTTGATTGCTTTATTTACCCTCGAAAACGTAGACTGATCTTTTTCTTTCTCCTCTCTCTTCTATTTCTCTTTGAATTTTTTTTTCTCGATAAAATAAAATTATTAGATGGAAAAAGTTTATATAAGGTTACAACCTTA
Organism: Amborella trichopoda; assembly: GCF_000471905.2. The sequence continues at coordinate 4,957,096 of NW_006499617.1, read as the reverse complement.
AAATGTAGAATGCATATGCATATTAAAAATCTATCGAAAATGTTGTTTTAATGTTGAAAAAACCCTCTAATCGATCATCTCGACATCGAGATATAAGAATATGAAAAAAAAAAATTTTGAGTCTTGAAAATAGTGCATCTTGCAACACATTATCTAGACCGTCCATTTTCAAGATTTTCATATATTTATATATCTACTTGATTTTAATCATTTTTGAAATTTAAAATTTTTTAATTAGGTATGAAAATAGATTTTAAGATAATACTAAGTATTTTTTAGTATTTTTTACAACAAAATTACATGTTATAATTAAATTTTAAGATGCGCTTCAATTGGTTTGTTTAGGTTGCAACCTTATAAAAACCGCACCGTTATTAGATTGCTCTTCTCTCTCTCTAGAATCCGTAATCCATTTTCTGTCTAAATTCTCCATTTCTTTGACGAGTCAAGATATCACAGGTGGGGAGAGAGGGTTTGATTGAGGATTTGAGCGTACATTTGGAGAATGAGAGGGCTTCTTCCAACCCACTGTCTGTTCCCATTTGGCAGCAACACTTGATTTTCCTCTCTCTCTCTCTCTCCTTGCGCTCACTGTTTCTGAATCGATTCTTCTCTTAACAACAGAGGGCAGTGCAAAGCTATTGAAGAGAGAGAATACAAAAAGGTTGGTGAGGACTAGTTGCAGAAAAGTGTCTCTAAATTCTCCTATCATCACCAAATATAACCACCCCATTTCAACACGCTCTCTCTCTCTATTCTTCTTTCTCTCTAGAATCTGTATGCAAGCTCTCTCTAAATTCTCTTTTTTCCAAAAAAAAAACCCAATTCTATTTCCCCTAACAAACCCCAAATCTATAAGAGAGAGAGTGAAATCTGCAGGTTAATGGGGTGTAGGGCTTAGAGAGAGATGCCCGAGATAGGAGAGAGAGACAGGTTTTTGAAAGGAGAAGAGAGAGGACAGAGAGAAGGCGAGAAGGAAGAGGAACAAAACAAGTTTTGAGGCTATAAATAAAGGGGGACAAACTTGACAAAAAAAAATAAAAAGAAATGATAGGTGGTCATTCCAAGAAATAAAGATATATTTTTTTTGGTCATACAGTTATATCGGTAAAAAAACTTGGTCCATTAGTAAATTTCCCTTCTTTTTTCTAATTTTTTTTGGTGAAATTAGGATCATCCCGTTTCAAACCTAGGTTTCCCTCAAAAAAATGAATTTCGAGCATGAACTTCTAGATTACTATTTCCTTTTAGAAAGTATAAAAGATTGGTTTGGAACTCGAAGTTTTGAACAAGGGTAGTTTAGTAGAAATAAAAAAAACAATAAAACAATAAACAAAAAGGATTGAATTCAACATAAATATAAAATAGGATATCTTTCTTTTAAATTACAACCAGTAAGATACGCCTACTTTGTAAGTTTTATTAAAAGGTTACAGACTCACATACACACATGTTATCAGATATAACCTAGTAAATGAGAAATTCAATAAATTAGCCAAATTTATATATTGCTCATATGATAGTTTTTAATAATACATAAAAAAATAGATATAGAAAATTAAGAACATAAAGAGAACATTATTGTATATCTAATTAACTTGACTATAACTATGTTTAATGTGCATAAAATAAATTAACAAATAATATAAACTTGTTCAATGGTAATTATGTACCTAAAATTATAATATCATTGTATTATTATTATATAATTACATAATTATACTTCTTTGAGTATAAAATATTCATTAGATTCCAATTATTTTTGTAATTATTGAAATGATCGTTAAAATATTAACATTATATTTTTTATAATATTTATAGCTACTTTGATTTTTAATATCATAATAATTACAAATACTAACAATTATTAGAGTAAAAATTGAATTTGGATAATTTAATATATTACTGGTTCATAATATTGTCTTAGTAGAACCAATTATAAAAAGAATTATGTAACTTCCAAATCAATAAAATTTGAATAGAATTTTAAAAATGGTATGTAATTATAATCATTAAAATTAATGAAACTATAATTAATATTGTTCAAATAAAAAAGAAGTAGTATAATAATTTATTTATGATAAATTATGATAAGAATATTATTTGTTTTATGATTCATAATTATGAAATGTCATATATGACGAAGAAGAGATATTCAATAGGTTAGTTATTGAGTAAGCTAGTTAGGTTTATCAAAAAAGGAGAGAGGGAGCAGGCAGGAGGGGGGGGGGGGGGGGGGAGGGCGAAGAGATTTTAAAATAACAAAATAAAGATACATGTGACATATGAAAATGTATGATTGGAGATTCGAATACCTAAAACCCTAATTTAGCGGATCTTCGAATATCACACACTCAATACCGAATATGTAAAATCGATAATTCAATAATAAGTTCAAGGATCGTGTACAATAATTTAAGAAAAATAAATTAGAGATAGAAACATCATCACGAGAGAAAATTAGAGAGACAAACCATAACATGAATTTAACGTAGTTCACCCTGAGCTACATTCACGGCAAGCCGGTAAGTAATTCCACTATCAAAGAGATATTTACAAGGGAATACAATGTTACCTCAATGGAGAAAATCGATAAAGTTCATCACCATAATACCTTATTGAAATTACCCAAAAGCTACGATTTACCTTGTGTTTCACTTTAGATGATCCAAGGATGCAAGCAATGCAAGCTCATGCAATTTCTCACTAAAAATGGATAAGAAATCATTCTTCACATCTTTCCTTTTCATATATAACCAAAAGATCCTTAACCCCTTTCTAGAGAGAGAACATAGCAAACCCAAAAGAAAGAATCGTGCCACAAAAAAATTATTTTTAGCTTTTATACAAGTCACTTAGTTTAGTGACAAACAAGCTCCTAAATAAATGGTAAAAGACAAATATATGCTAGGTCATTTCTATCACCATTCAACAGGTATTGAGATGCCTTTATAAAAGAGAAAGAAAAAGAGATTTTAGGTACTAGATCAAGAAAGAGATATTTAAGGAGTGATACATGTGAGAGGGGGGAGGAATGAGTATGAATGAGACCAGAGAGATTTTAAGGAAAATGAGGAGGGTGATTTAGGAGTAACCACTCTAGACAAATATGTATCTACATAAAAATCTTACTTTGACCCAAGAGATAAGCCAGGAATTACCTGAAGATGGAGATAGATGATTGAAATATATAGTGTTGTTTGAAGGTTTGAAGATCTGATAGATCTAAAACGGCTCATGTGAGGCTTGCCTCACAAAGAAGGGTGAGCTAGTTACTTATCATGAGGTATGTGAGGTCGATGAAGCCGGTCAATAGAGATAATTCGTAAGAGGTCGATGAAGCAGAAATAGGTCTTCAAGAAGCAGAAAGTTCATGATGCTGCTGCTGAAAGGTACATAGCTCGATTGGTTGTAAACGGTTATGTTTAGAAACCAAGTATTGATTTTGATGAGATTTTCTCTCTTATAGTGTGCATGTCCACTATTAGAGTTGTTTTGGTTATGACTGTTATTTTTTATTTAGAGTTAAAACAATTAGATATGAAAACTATATTTTTGCATGGTAACCTAAAAGAAGAGATTGATATGACCCAACCTGAGGTTTTGATTGAGGAAGGTAAAGATAATGAAATATGCACCAAGGTGTTGGTACAAATGAGTTAACTCTTCATATTGAGCTTGAATTTTCGTAGATAAAAAATCAATTAAAGCAAGAAAGTGTTCAACTCAAACATGACGGATTTTCTCACGAAAAAGCAAATTATCAAAAATTTATAACATTTATGGTCAAGAATTAAATATTCCACTCGGGCTTCAGACTTAGCCTTACTCATACTAAGTAAGTTGGCGAGCAAGTAAATCAAGAGAGTACTACATATGCATGAAAAATGCCTTTAAAAAGGCAACATAAACAAGAAAAGAGGGGACATATTCCGAAAGGGCGGGGGGGGGGGGGAGGGGAGGAGGAGAGAGAGAGAGAGAGAGAGAGAGAGAAAGAGAAAGAGAGAGTGCATTTTGGGGGAGAGAGTATATGTCTCTAGTAAGAGAGACAAAGACTTTTGGGTAGCGTGATAGAGGGAGAAATGAAATGAAGTCTCTATAAGATAGTAAACCCTAGACGCCTGAAACCCTAGTTTGCAATTAAATACCTCTTAAAAGGGGTGGCCTATGCATCCCCTCTTTCTTTTTCTCTCTCTCTCCCTCTCTCTCTCTGAGCTGGACACCCTTTTCTCTTTTCTCTCTCTCTTTCTCTCATTTCTTTTTTCCCTCTCTAGTTAAGGTTTACGGGGTGCCATGCCCAAAGACAGGCATAAGGGGTGGCACGCCCAAACGTAATAAAAGGGCTAGGTTATAGAAGATGGTGACCTATCTAATGGAAAACAACATTGGTTATGCTCTCATGTTTTAGATTAGGGGTTGCCTTGGCTTTACAGTTGTAAGATAAAATGAAACGATCTAGATCACATGTAGCATTGGTGTTAGAGATATGGAGTGGGGTGTAACAAGTCCTTTGATGTTATCCGTGGCAAGGTATTATGGTATTTTATAGTTCTATCTTTCTTGATTCATTTCAATGTATTGTGTCTTGATATAATTGAAAAACAAGAAGAAGCTTTTTATAGCATGCAAATAATGATCCTATATTGTTTTAGGATTTTATTTATAAATTAAATCTGTCTTTTGCACACTTGTAAGTGTTTTACTCGGTATAAAGAATAGAAAACAATAAATTTTTTAACTATATATACTTAGCTAGATCACTCTTGCAGCATTCACGCCAGTCTCCACATTAATAGATCCTTGCACAAAGTTAAATAAAAATGAAGGGAGATTCATATATCAAATAGAATATGCTATGACGATTGGCTGTTTCAAATATGCAATGAATAACATGAGGCCTAATATTGCATATTCAGTGTGAAAACTTAGTAAATATACAAGTTGCCCTGATAAAGAGTATTGAGAAGCAATCTCTTGAGTATTAAGATGTTTAAAAGGAACCATCAACTATCGCATACGTTATGTGGGTCATCCCGAGACATTGGAAGGATATTGATGCAAAGTAGAGCATAGAAGTACAAAGTTCATTATGAACATCTCGATAGATAACCTAAGATATAATCTCCTTAGTTACTCAACTCTACATGCACATTGTGATCAAAGAAATCTTCTACAAGCCAACTCTTTCTACCTTTTCTTGCTATTTATGCTACATTATTAAGCGAGAGTTAAGAGGTGGACACGTATCGTGAAAATAAAAAGGGGGCTCTAATTCTATAGAGATTGTATGATACATTCCTAACTTTAGGGAGAGAGAGAATGAATAGCCATAATAGAGAGAGACCTTAATAATTTTTCCATATCTCCACCTTATCCTGTATCTTAATTAAAGAGAGAGATTGTCTACATATCTTAAGTTCAGAAGGAGAGAGTGTGCACACAAGAGAGATTTCGAGTAGAGGGAGAGTACGCACAAAAGAGAAAATGAGATATTTAAGAGAGATGAGAGATTTTCATGGAAGTCTTTGAAGAGTAGAGAAAGAGAGAATCTCCTAATACTAGATTGTTGGAAACAAATATTTTAGTAGGATTTGTTTTATAGAAATTATATATATATATATATATATATATATATATATATAGTAG
>NW_006499617.1:4933429-4944346 GCF_000471905.2 Amborella trichopoda | reverse complement strand
CCTCCTCTCTCTCTCTCTCTCTCTCTTTCTCCCCTGCGAAACCCTCTTTTGCTTCAGCCTGTTTGAAAGCTACAAAGAACCAGCCCTGCAAGTAGCAGCAACCAGCAAGACAACAAGCAACATTCTCTCTCTCTCTCTCTCCTGCTCTTCTCAAAAAACCAGCCCTGCGAGCATCAATGACCGGCAAGCTGAACGAGGCAAGCCTCTCTATCTCCATCACAAGGGCAACGAGACAACGATTGGAGGGTGTTCCTCTATCTCTCTCCAGATAGCACAACAAAGGTATAGATTATGCTTCAAGCTTCGATGCTTATAATGCTTTCAAATTAGGGCTTTTTTTTTTTTTACTTCATAGAAGAGCTTTGTATCAGTGGCTTTCAAATTAGGGCCTTTTTTTTTTTCAATTCACAGAAGAGCTTTGTTATTATATCAGTGGCCTTCAAATTAGGGCTTTTTCGGAATGTTATGTTTTCTAAATTTTTTATCTAACCTATTGTAAGAGTGAAAAGAAGCAAATTTGGGTTGATTTAAGATGCGATTCGCATCTTCATGTTTGTGGCTTTCAAATGAAAAATAAAAAAAAGAATTGATTTGATTCCTTGAAACATATTTGTTATATCTCATATTTAGTAGTATTTATTATTATTATTATTACTTGTTGGCATGAGATATCTTAGCCTCGTTATAGTTTTTGGATTACTGTGATTCTGGTGAAAATTCCTTCTCATAAGAAAATGGGACACCATTTTGCTGTGAAGTCAAAATTTGGAGAATTTTCTTTTTTAAATACTCCAACGGCATTTGATATTGCTCTATTAAGTGATTGATTTTTTTTCATTAGGTTTGTTTCCATTCAATTATGATGCTTTTTTGTCTGTTAATGGTTCAAACAGGGTAGAAATGATGTTGCTCCGTGAAGTCATAATTTGGAGAATTTTTTTTAAAAAATACTCGAATGGCATCCATTAATGTTGTTATGCTAAGTGATTGATTTTTTTTCATTAGGTTTGTTTCCTTTCAATCATGAAGCGTTTTGGTTTGTTAATGGTTCAAACAGGATAGAACTGATGTTGCTCTGTGACGTCATAATTTGAAGAATTTTTTTTTTAAAAATACTCCAATGGAATCCATTGATGTTGCTCTGTTAAGTGATTGATTTTTTTTCATTAGGTTTGTTTCCTTTCAATCATGAAGCTTTTTGGTTTGTTAATGGTTCAAATAGGGTGGAACTGATGTTGCACTGTGAAGTTATAATTTGGAAAATTTTTCTTTTTTAAATACTCCAATGGCATCCAATGTTGCTCTATTAAATGATTGATTTTTTTTCATTAGGTTTGTTTCCTTTCAATCACGAAGCTTTTGGGTATGTTAGTGGTTCATACAGGCTAGATTTGATGTTGCTCTGTGAAGTTATAATTTGGAGAATTTTTTTTTAAAATACTCGAATGGCATCTGTTGATGTTGTTATGTTAAGTGATTGATTTTTTTCATTAGGTTTGTTTCCTTACAATCATGATGCTTTTTGGTCTATTAATGGTTCAAACAGGGTGGAACTGATGTTGCTCTCTGAAGTCATAACTTGGAGATTTTTTTTTTTTAAATACTCGAATGGCATCCATTGATGTTGCTCTATTATGTGTTTGAATTTTTTTCATTAGGTTTATTTCCTTTCAATCATGAAGCTTTTTGGTCTGTTAATGGTTCAAACTGGATGGAACTAATGGTGCTCTGTGAAGTCATAAATTGGAGAATTTTTTTTTTGAAATACTCGAATGGCATCCATTGATGTTGCTATGTTAAGTGATTGATTTTTTTCCATTAGGTTTGTTTCCTTTCAATCATGAAGCTTTTAGTTTGTTAATGGTTCAAACTGGGTGGAATTGATGTTGCTATGTGAAGTCATAATTTGGCAAAAAGAAAAAATTAAAACTCGGGTGGCATCTATTAATGTTGCTTTGATTAGTGATTGCTTTTTGTTGGTTAGGTTTGTTTCCTTTCAATCATCAAGAATATTGGTTTGTTAATGGTTCAAACATGGTGGAATTAATGTTGCTCTGTGGAGTGTTCTAGGCTTCATGATAGAGGTGGTGATGATTGTTGTTGTTGTCGTGGCTATTGTTAAGATTATTATTGACATATTTGCAATGAATGCTATGATGTGTTTGAAATCCGTACTTATTTAGACCTTCAGAGTGTGGTACTGATACGATTATTGTAGGCCCTAACAATGTCATCTGATTCTATAAGTAATCGAGGATATACAACTCGACGATGCCCAAGGTGCAGTATAGATTGTGCTAAGATGGCATTAAGAAGCCAAAATAACCGGAACAGGCTGTACTATAGATATCTCATATGTGGTTTTTCCAATGGTGTGATGAATATATTGTTGCCGTGAAAAATGTCAATTTAAGATATCGCAATACACGACAGTGGAATCCAGTACAAGAATCAGAAGAACGTGTCATGCTCAATCAAGAAACAAGTGTTGGGTATGATGCAATACTCGTTGCCATAGGGTGCATGCATCAATTTTTACTCGGTGCCTTTGGGCGTTTGCAACAATTTTTGTATTTTTTGTGTATAATAAATGTGGCTTGCTTGCACTCATCTTGTTTATTTTGATATTCCTCATTAGAAACATGTGATACTTTCTGACTTGGAATTGTTTTTTTTACTAAGGGTTGCCTTTTTACTAATATAATTATTCCATCATGGAATTCAACTTATTCTCCTTTTAGGGAAAATGTTGTAGTTGAAAGTAACAAAAGGGTTCTTTTGGTAATGTAAACAACTGTTATTTTCCATGCAATTCCAATTCAAGGATATTATCTCAAGGACATTATGTATTGATTTTTTATTGTGCGTTGATAGCTAGCGAGGGTTCAAGCATCTATAATTTATCTCTAAAGATAATGAGAAAAATAGAGGGCCCCTGTCTCTGTATTTCTTGAAGGTGACCATGTGTTTTCAGCAATTGTTTTGTAGCTGAAAATCTTTCAATTGACATGAATTCAGAAATTGAAAGAAAAGTTAGAATGGATTCATTTAGGGATCATAAGTGGAAATAGACAAGTAAACCAATGATTGAGTGGTATATGGTATAAAGGATAACCTAAATCGAAGATGGGATGACCAACAAGAACTTATGCTTGCCAAGAACTTATGCTTGCTGTGCAATAGCAAATTAGCATTGGGAACAAACCAACCCAATGATAGAAATTCAAAGTCAAGCCATTATAAGAAGCCTTCAAACATTTTGAAGCTCTAAGAGAGTGAAATTCAAAGACGAACCATTACAAAGCCATTATAAGTACATATATATTGTAACCAAATCTTGTGAACTTAAAACTTTCGCATCAAAAACAACATTCTGCTTCTTGATTTCAATCATTGCCTTCTGTGCTTCTTGAGGTTGCAACCTGGCCATAAAGAGAAATAGATAACAAGGGACAGCAGTAGAATGCAATATAATTTCACACAATGCAATTAGAGAAAATGGGATTAGAAATCATTTTCTAAAGGCCATATGGAAGAGCCCTACTAAAATAGGCTTATCACTAATGATAGGATCCAAAGATGGAGTCTCCAATTGGACAACAATTGCAATATATGTAGAACTAAGAGTGAGAGCAATGAGCACATACCACTCGTGATTTTGTGCATCACATTCACCAAACAGTTTTGTCAAAGTTCAATCCTAATGTAATAGGTAGCCAAGTACCCAAAGCATTCTAGCAAACTATCTCAAACAATCGAGCAACTCAATAAAATTGCAAATATCTCTCTCCCTTCCATAACTACGGTGACAGAAAGAAAAGAACCACAGTAAGTTCTTGCCATTAGCACAAGAAGTCCTTGAGAGCTAAAACTAGTCTTTTCATGGTGTTGGGTAGCTGAACAGTTGATCAAATGTATTTTGCAATAAATTTTATTAGAAACTAAAGGTGAAAAAAAAGATAGCAAAAGAAAGAGAATAGTTAGAAAGGCTGAAATTAAATGCAACATATAGATCAGTACGAGGGACTATATAGATTATTAAGTTTCTCTTCTTTAGGACTAAATCCCTAAAGAAGAGATTTGATAGGTAAACCTGAGGCACACCTGATATTGTTCCATCAGAAGGTGTCCAAGAAGCTTTGGATTTGGCGCACTTTCAAACTGAAAAGAAAAACTCAAAGTCATATAGGGATGTCAGTAATGCTAAGATGAATATTACCACAATGAATATCAATCAACTATTTCACTAAAGATATTATTTGACTAGAGTATGTAAAACAATTAATATATCATTAACATATACAATACTGCATTAACAACCACACATGCATAAAATTTCAAATCAATTAAAGGACTTGTTTATTGAGTACAATGCAAAAACACTAAAATGCTAACCATTACTCATCATGTTCCACATACTCCAATGACCCTCTATGCATCTTATAATGACATTTGACCTAAACGAAAAAAACCTCTTTCAAATATTTAAGAATAAAGAATTCATATTAAAATCACAAAGGAAAGGAAAAAAAAAATCACAAAAAGTACGAAAGATGGAGCAACAGTTTACTCATACTTTGAACGTATGAGAGATGAACATTTTCTTCTATCATGTCCTCTCCCTTTTCAAGTTGCGCACTTTCGCATAACTTCCTTGTCTTTTGCTTTCGCTTTCTCTGCCTCTATTTCAGCCCGAGATACATATCTATCATTGGTAGGTCTCCCCTTTGTTCGTGCTCGGGGGGGCTCAAGGATGTTATGGCGTGCATGTCCCTCAAACTCAACGTTTTTGCTACTACCAGCAATCAAATTCTCAGCATGACTGCAGGAAATGGTTCTAATACCACCGTCTGGATCTACGACCTCCCAAATCTTGGCCTCAACCCTTGCAACTGTACATGCTACCTCAGATATTATAAATGCGTGGAGTTGTCCAAAGTCTGCAGCATGCTCTGCGAGTACTCTAGTGGCTTGACTAACCTCATTAAAACGAATGGAACAAGGTAGATCAGAAGTACCGTGAATTTGTTTCCCGTTGGCATCAAGTACAACACCTGCCATCACATCCTTGGTCCACCTCTTCATTATGTAATGCGATGGGATTTCAAAGATATTCGTCACCATCAAAACCCTAATCCCATGCTTACAAATAATACCTAGCCTCTCATACATGTGGCAAGAACATGAAAAAGTTTGCTCGTGACAATTGAACTCTACATTGTAGGCCCTTGCTCCAGTTCCACGTTTTGATACCTTGAAGATTGCGATTGTGCCATTCTCTTCAATAATTTCACTTGTGTAATTGACGCCTTCTGCAACTTCTTCACTAAACAACTTCATAATTTTGTGTGTATATATTTTCGAAACGTGAGCCTCGATGTCACATGTGGTCCTCAAAACAGGCATACTTGTGTTGTTCTTTAAGTCATTTTCTCTCATCTTAAGAAGTTTTTTATCACACACTTTTACAAAAGTTTCTAACAATGTGCGCAAGCTTGTATTGGAAGTCACGTAATATTTGAAATGCTTATTCATTTCTTCGCTTCTTTGAGTCGATGACATACCGGCTATGAATGCATCTGCCATGTATGCATCAATCCATTGCTTTCGACATCTGTATAATCTATTGAACCATTCATTCTGATGAATATCATATTTCTCAATAAGAGATTTTCATTCTGACTCAAATTCTTTCTTAGTTGGTCTCATTATACAGTTCTTGAATATTTCTATAAAAGATGGACTCCTTCGCAAGATATGGCACAATTTTTCTTTAACCTTTGAAAGTATGTGCCACTTACAATAATGATGTCTGCTTCTATTCAAAACTTGTCTCACTGCAGCGGTCATCGCAGGATCTTGATCAGTGATAATTATGCCCGGTTGGCGTCCACCCATTGCCTCTAGCCAATTTTCAAATACCCATACAAAGGACTCCACTTTCTCATCAAATAAAAGTGCAAACCCAAAAAATATTGTGCTAAAGTGGTGATTCACGCCAAGTATGGGAGCAAAGGACATGCTAAAAGAGTTTGTCTTATATGTGGTATCAAAAGTAACCACATCTGAGAAGTAGTTGTAGAACACCCTTGACATGACATCTACCCATAGCAGGCTGACAATATGATTTTCTTCATCTAATTTCACCTTATAGAAAAAAGATGGATTCGATCTTTTCATATCGATTAACTATTCCATTGCACGATTGTCATCTTCCCCTTTGAAATTTCTTCATATTCCAAGACTTTATCAAAGCAGAGCTCATGGAGTTTATCATTGTCTTTATCGCATCTGATATGATTCGATGCGATCGGATGAGTCGAGCTTTATTGTTCGATGCGATCGGATGAGTCGAGCTTTCCTTGGAGTTACAAGGTCGTGATTGTGTTCAAACCTTGAAACAACCCACTCATTGTTGGCATTTATGGTTATTGACATCTTCGTTGCACAACCACACCTTGTCTAAAGACAATTTTTCTTACGTAACACTTCTTTCTCCTTGCATAATCCTTCTTTTGAACATTTATATTCCCTATCAATTCTTTGTCCGTCCTTATTGTTGTAAGTACTTCCCTTTCTAATACCAAACCAATGTACCAATGCATAAGCCTTGTAAAACTCATATGCATCATTTTCAATACTAAATATCATTCATATGCGGGGTTCCTCTATTTCTGACCCCTTAGATGAGGATGCACATTCCCCATTTTCGGGATTTGTGAACTTATTGGGGGACGGGGTTGCAAGCAAGGGATCAATCTCTATGGGTGAACATTATCTCCCACGTTGTCATTGTCTGACAGTATGGGTGGTGTCACACTTTTTGAAATGGTGATGTCCATCTTAGATAATATAATTATCCTACACAAAACACATTTTATTTCAGGTCCAATCTATAATCACTAGTTTAAACACTAATTATGTTTACTGGTTTCCATCTCATTGAACACCGAATTTTAAATTCAATGAGCATACTAATGAACAAAAAGCTCTCACTTAGAAAATAACAAACCATTCAAAAAGCAACATCAATTCCACCCTGTTTGAACCATTAACAGACAAAAATACTTGATGATTGAAAGGAAACAAACCTAATGAAAAAAAATCCATTATGACTCCAAATTGTATGACTTCAGAGAGCAACATCAATTCTACCCTATTTGAACCATTAAGAAAACAAAAAGCTTCATGATTAAAGGAAACAAACGTAATGAAAAGAAATCAATTATGACTCCAAATTGTATGACTTCACAAAGCAACATCAATTCCACCATGTTTGAACCATTAACAAACCAAAAATTCTAATTATTGGGTGGTTGAATGTTACTAATATCAGAATACCCATTTTTTTTATTCGTCTTATATTTTAAAAGTAGTTCATTGTTGCAAACCTCGGATGGCCCCCTTTCAAAACTCACTACATAGAATATTAAAGTAGTTTGTTGTGTCCAATATGGGATCACCGCCTAAGAAATTGGCCCATCCAATAATTAGGGTATTGGACTGCCCTGGATATTAGAGAAAAATAGATGGCAACATCAAACCAATAGCAAAACTAAAACAAAGAAAAAAGAAGAATGGCATCATTGTAAGATTTCAAAAATTATGCACGAAGGGTAATTCCATAAATTTATCATGATATGTACATAAATTTCCCTCAACATATACCTAAGTCAGTAAGTTCCTCATCTTGCATGGTTATCAAGACTGAATCAAACCGCACGAACCGACTGGTCGAATAGCTAACTACCAGTGGTTCCTCGGATCATTAGGTCCCAAGCAAAACCATGTTCGGTTTAAAATAGCTCAAAACTAATATTTGATTGTTTTTATCAAGTTTGATCTATAAATACTTTAAGAACATTAACTTTTGGTAGAAAAGAAATCACAAACAATCTTTGGTAAATCTGACAAATTGAAATGTGCTACAAAATTTAAAACAAATTATTTTGGACCTTAATCGCATCTTAAGTCAACAATTAACATCAAAATTTACTTCTTTTCACTCTCACAATAGGTTAGATAAAAAATTGAGAGATAACAACATTCCAAAAAAGCCCTAATTCGAAAGCCATTGATACAATAACAAAACACTTTTGTGAATTGAAAAAAAAAAAGGCCCTAATTTGAAAGCCACTGATAGAAAGCTCTTTTGTGAAGTCAAAAAAACAAAAAGCCCTAATTTGAAAGCACTATAAGCAATGAAATTTGCAGCATAATCCATACCTTTGTTGTGCTCCGTGGAGAGAGATAGAGGAACACCCTCCCATCCTTGTCTTGTTGCCCTAGTTAGAGAGACAGAGAGCCTTGCCTCATTCACCTTGCTGGTCATTGATGCTTGTAAGGCTGTTTTTTTAAGAAGAGTAGGAGAGAGAGAGAATGTTGCTTGTTGTCTTGTTGGTTGTTGTTGCTCGTAGAGCTGGTTCTTTGTGGCTTTCAAACAGGCCAAAGCAAAAGATGGTTTCACAGGGGAGAGAGAGAGAGAGAGGGAGAGTCTAGATTTTGCCTCAAAAGAGGGTTTCGCGTAGAGAGAGAGGGAGAGATGTTTTCCTATTTTCGCAGAAGAGAGAAGGAGAGAGGTTTCACATGCAGAAGAGAGAGGTTTCGTAGGGCTACTGGTAGGCCGAATGGCTTTCTCGCTGACACCCTAGTTTTAAATTTTGAACCCCCAAAAGCTACGCGAGCCGTCCATTTAAGTTAACTAAATCTGAACCGTTCGGCTCACAAAACACCTAAGCATTTTCCTATATATATATATATATATATTATTATAACATTAAAATAAGGTGAGCATGAAGGATGGACAAGCGTCGGGTATTTTGGATTAGGAGCACAACAAAATACTAACACTCAGGGATTTGGGTATAGTTATATATAATGTTAGAACATTAAAATAATATGAGCATGAAGGATGGACAAGCATATGAGATTTTGGATTAGGAACGCAAACAAACACTAATACTCATGGATTTGGGTATAGTTAGGTACCCACTAATTTGGATGATTCGTTCGTAGATTGAGTCAATGGATTGTCACGCGAATTCAATCAATGATACCAGCGTAACCAAGATGAAAACCGACATCATCTTTTATTTTGATATTCGGTCGTATTTTACGAATTGTATGCTTTATTGTAGTCCCTATATGATGATATACTTCATCCATGATACTTCTATAATTCTTCCTTTTGTGCGATATAAATTTAATGGTTAACAGTAGTTCATATATGAAAAGAACAAATTAATATTCATATTGATACAAAAAACTGAAAGCTCTCAATGGAGTACTCTCATTTCTTATTGGATTCCTAAAAAACAACATTTATAATAAATTTTAATCATCTTTTTGGATTTTTTTAAGGCTGAATTCTACCGATTCAACCAATTCCCGATCCGAATCGCCAATTCACCGATCCGGATGGGTTTTTGGGACGCTTGATCGTGGGCACCGATCTGTTTTTTAAACCACTACTTGTCACACTATAAATAGAGGTTTGTTTTCGACATTTTATTCTTTTACTCATCTCTTACTCTCTCTAATATTTCTACCCGTTTTCTCTCTCTAAAATCATGCTAGACAACTTTGGTGTTTTGTGGACTCGTCTTTTTTACGTAATAATTGGTGAGATTTTTTTTGTGAGGACTTCATGAGATTTTTTTTAAGAAAAGGTTTTTATACTTTCCCTACAACATAAAAGATCTACTGTAACAATCTTAAACTTTTGAAAAAAAATAATAATAAAAAAAAAAATAAAATAAAAAAAAAAATAAATTTTTAATACGTGATGATTCGTTTGAACATAATGGTCCTTAGGGACCATCTCTACTTTTCAAAGCTTTTTGTTTAAAAGCTTTGTTGCTTCTTTGTGCTTGCCACGTTGGTTCTTTGCGCTTGCCACGTCCACTAAAGGACGTGGGCTGTAGTCGTTTAAAGCGTAAACGAACGCTCACACCTATAACATAATAAAAGAATAAAATAATATATTAGTAGAATTTAAATTCAGAGAGATGAGGACTCCTACCTTAGAAAACTTATGAGATTTTTTTATCTGGTCGAAACACAGTGAACTCCTCTCTCTAGTCGAATTTTTATCGGAAGCTCCTTCTCAAGTATTTGTGGATAAGTGACATCGTCTTTCTGAAAAATAGTCTATTTTTAATAAATAGTGATATTTCCGTCTAGGATCTTTATTTTATAAGTTTTGTGTGTAAGTGAGTCTTTCTGAAAAATAGTTTATTTTTAATAAATAGTGATATTTCCATCTAGGATCTTTATTTTATAAGTTTTATGTGTAAGTGACATCGTGTTCCTGAAAAATAGTCTATTTTTAATAAATAGTGATATTTCCATCTAGGATCTTTATTTTATAAGTTTTGTGTGTAAGTGACATCGTCTTTCTGAAAAATAGTCTATTTTTAATAAATAGTGATATTTCCGTCTAGGATCTTTATTTTATAAGTTTTGTGTGTAAGTGACATCGTCTTCCTGAAAAATAGTCTATTTTTAATAAATAGTGATATTTCCGTCTAGGATCTTTATTTTATCAGTTTTATGTGTAAGTAACCTCATTGTCTCGAAAAATAATCCATTCTTTTTAAAAATGAAATGAAATAATTATTTCTGCTTATTATCATGAATTTTAGGTGCGATAAATTTTATGTGCACGTGACCTCATTATCTTGAAAAATAATCTTCTTAATAAAAATTGTGATATTTTATCTATGTTAGAAATTTTGAATGCTGTAAATTAAAAAAATAAATTTATTTATTTTTCTTGTCTATTGTTAGAAATAAATGTGATATTTCTGCTTTTAGTAAAATTGTGATATTTCTTTCTACTGTTTTGAATATTTAGACATTGTAAAATTCATGTGCAAATGACTGCCTTATTATTTAAAAAAATTGACATTTTTGCAA
>NW_006499617.1:4892986-4922610 GCF_000471905.2 Amborella trichopoda | reverse complement strand
TATATATATATATATATACTTCTTTAAGTCTCAAACCTTACCTTCTTGGAAATTTGGATCTCGCTTGAGTTGAGTAAAGAGAGAAAACCTTGAGACCTCCACATACTACCCATTTCCCTTTGGGAATTTCCATCCTCCATTGATGATCTTTGAAGCTTGATGGTGGTTATTCAGACCATAAGATCAAACTTATCTCATACCATGATTAAGGTATTATTTCTTTAAGTTGTTTTATATTACAGATTATTTTATCCTTGATCAAAGGTTCTTAGAAATTTAATTTACAGTCATGTTTTAGCTTCCGTAGACCTCCATTTTGATATTATCTTCATGTCATTCTTACAAAATGTGATCCCTTACTTACTTATGTGTTTTGTGCATTGATAAACCTTTGATTATACATAGTTTCCTTTGATCTACCTTGTACGAATTCTCTTGAGCATTTCTAAGTCTTGTTATTCAAATTCCTGAGATATTTAGAGCCTCTTAGAAGTGTATTTGGTCATTTAAAGTGGGAACTTTTGCATAAAAAATTGTTGTGGTGGACCGATGGACCACCACAAGTAGTTTTGCTTTATCTTGCTCCATATTGATTTTATTTGCTCAATTCTTCTTGCAAACCTTTTTAAATCAATTTTATGGATTCTAAAAAGTTATTTTAAAAGTATAAGAACTTCCTAATTAGATTAGACACCCTTGAGATTATAAACCACTCTTACAACTATTCATTGGGACAAAACTAAGTCCCTAAAAACTTGAATTTGTGGCCTAGGCACAAGAGGTTCGAATCATAGCTTTCTACATATTTATATGCATGTTTATTTACTATATTTACAATTATTCAATGATTCATGGTTAAAGAGATTGTGTATGTTAAGTGAAAAATAGAATCGTACTTCTAATCTTGTAGTATAAGCTTTAATGATATATTTTATTGTTTATGTGAATTAAAATCGTATTCGATTATTATAATCAAGTGTATAATGTGTACGAGACATTGTGATATATGATGAGGATGAAGAAAGAAGATGGATTTATCATATAATTTTGATATAATGAAGAATTGTAAGTGCAAGTCATGTAATATGTCGTCTAAATGTATATTGTGAATATTCTGACATTGTATCTACTATATATATTAAGTGAGAAGACCTGCACTATTTTTATGATATGTGTCCCTTTCCCTATTTTTTCTCTTTAAAAAAGAGTTCAATTGTTACCAAAAGTTCTCACCTCCTTAAAACTCTCCGACAATATCTCTCCGAAACGGTTGCACGCATTGTCTCTCTTTTCAAAAATTTCAAAGCCAAAGGTTCCTACCTCCTTAAATTTAACATCAAGTGTAATATTTTTCTTCTCTCATTTCTTTCTCCCCTCAATCATCTACTCCTTAAATCTCTCTAACTCTATCCTTAAATATCTCTTTCTTTATCACGCTATAAATCTCTCCCCTTCTACTCTTTTCCTTCACTTTGTCTCTCTCCATGCACCCTCTCTCTCTTTTTTTCTCAAATCTTTGTTACAACATCTATCGTTTTCACTTCTAAAATCTTTTTCTCCATTTTCTATCTTATTTAATTTTCTCTATCATATTTTCTCTTATTCTAATTTTGACATGTTTTTTTGCTAGATTGTGATTTACGGCCAATATACCAATTAATCATAGATCTCTAGACGCTGTCAAATTTTGAACATCTTTTTAAAATTTTAGGTAACAAAATAATTTTCTTTTATTTATTGTAGTTTGGTACTATATTTATTTATGTCGTTTTCTTTATAACATCATTATATTTTATTTATTAAATATGTACATTTAATTTATTGTGTGGATAGAAATAAAGAAGAATATCATTTGGCTTGAGTAATTATGGTTCAGTAATTTGAATAATGATAATTTCTAATTGTTGTAGTTTTATACCAGCTAATCGCAGATATCTGGACACTGTCAAATTTTAAACATCCTTTTAAAATATTAGGTAACAAAATGAGTTTGTTTTATTTATTGTATTTTTTGTACTATATTTATTTGTGTTGTTTTTCATTAATTTAATTATATTCCATTTAATAAATTTTTATAACTAATTTATTGTGTGATTAATAAATAAAAAAGAATATACCAGTTAATCATAGATCTCTGGACGCTGTCAAATTTTGAATACCCTTTTAAAATTTTAGATAACAAAATGAGTTTCTTTAATTTATTATAGTCTGGTACTATATTTATTTGTGTCATTTTCTATTTAACCTCATTATATTATTTTTTAAAAATATATAAATTTAATTTATTGTGTGGATTAGAAATAAAGAAGAACACGTGGTTGAGTAATTTGATTAATGATAATCATTTTTTCTAATTGTTGTATGATTGGTTTGGTTTTATATTGTTGTGGTTTTTTATTAGTTAATCATAGTCTCTGGATGCTATCAAATTTAAAATACCCTTTTAAAATGTTAAGTAACGAAATGAGTTTCTTTTATTTATTGTAGTTTAGTATCATATTTATTTGTGATGTTTGCCATTTAACCTAACTATATTTTATTTATTAAATTTATAAATCTAATTTATTGTGTGGATCAGAAATACAAAAGAATATCGTTTGTCTTGATTAAATGTGGTTGAGTAATTTGAATAATGGTAATTTATGTTTATTTTCATAATTATATTATTGTATACGATTATGACAATTATATATTTTAATTAATTGATCTACAAAATATCATTTGACTTGAGTAATTGTGGTTGAATAATTTAAATAATGATAATAGTATTTCCTAATTGTTGTGTTTATTCTCGTAACTAATAGTATTGTATACAATAATGACAATTATATATTTTAACTAATTGATTAGCATAATATTAATTTGATTATAATAATTAATTATAATAATATAATGACACTTACATAAATAATGTATTAGCGTCGTTTATTAGAAATAAACGAATTATATATATTAAAAATATATGCCTTACAATTAATATAAGGAATTAATGAATATAATATATTAAAATGAAAACTTATATTCATAATAATTAACATGGTTATAGATATTGAAATGCATAAATTTAAACTTATATTAGCAACTCGGGGTATTTTGGATATTTGGTTATTTTATTTTCCAAACCACTATCATTTGGGTTTTTTTTTATCTTTTTCTTATAAAAAAAAGAGAAACTAGGATTTTTTTTGCAACGTACTCGAGCCTAGTGGCTCAAATTATCGAAATTCCCTCCATATTCAGAATTTCCAATCTTGAAACATAGGTAATTTTAAAAAAATTGTCCATTTTTCGAGAAGGTAATTTTATCAAGGGTGACGTTTGTATACGGTGCCTCTTTATACTATGGAAGTAAAGCGCACGTTTAAAAGTTTTATGGAGATATAGTTTCGGTGTCAAAAATTGTGGTAGTTTGAAAATCTTATTGATTCTTAATCATGAAATTTAAAATTTTAAAAATGGTACAAAGCGAGCAATTCATAAATACGTAAAATCTTAAGAATAAACAGTCTAGATAATTTGTTATATAATGAACTAAATTGTAGGACTTAAAAAATATTATTATTTGTTTATTTACGCCATACATCTTGAGGTTGTCATAATCAATTCAAATATTTGCCAACTTCAGAACATTTTTGCCTACTGAATTTTTTGATATGCACCTTACATCTATAATATAAAGTTGTAACATTATATAAACTTTTTTTTTTAAACTCTATATTGGTAAATAAGATCATTGAGCCCTTTTAATGATTTAACAAAATAATTTAACTGCTTTAACAATTATTAGCTCTTTTTATCTCATCTCTCTCAAGTAGGGGTAACTTTAAGTTGAGGGGGAGTAAGGGTGATATGCACGGATAACTTCGTATTCTACCAACTATTTTGTGGAATACAAAACAAAATGAGATTGCTTTGTTATATAAAATAGGGAAGATAAAATACGAAATCCCTAACTTCTAGAAAAATTAAAAAGAAATAATAACTTGAACGTAAACAATGAATTTCCCAAAAGTGCTCGATACGCACAATCACAAAACTTGGGACGCAATTAATCTCTACATGGGGTTATTTAGTATCTTTCAATCCTTGGAAACTCACTCTCGAGTTGTTGGTGAGGACGCATAAATGTAGTGAGGCTACGAAAACATGGCCCCATAAAATAAAAAGAGCACATATTATGCTCCAATGCGAGCATATTATATATTTACTCCCTCAAGCAATATACTTTAGATTTTTTTGTACTTAGAAATTTTGGGTTCAATGTAATCATAAATAGATGATTATTTAATAATAAATAAATAAATTTGGAGTTCTTGAACATCTAGATCATTCCCCTAAAAATTAAATGGTTATGGTACAATCCTGGGATACTATTTTTTACGTACATAGAGAGATTTAATTATGTTCTTTTTTTTGCGGTCAGTTGTTATGTTCTAGAGACCGCATCCCCAAAATTTGGGTTCCAAATGATCTTCCTAGAGTAAGTTTTGCCTGAAGGAGTATATAGATAGTATACTCCTACAAGAATTGGTAAAATAAACATTACTAACAATCTTCCTCTCATATCGTGCCTAGGACCAGCAATACTATAAGTAAAAATAAAACCCAAAAGAACTCCTACACTTGCAAGAGTATACTATCCAATTACTCCCTCGGGAAAAATTTATATATGAATATCATTTAGATCCCAAATTTTGGAGATGTGATCTCTAGAACCCAGCAACCAGCTCAAAGGAAAAAACTAAAATAAAATAAAAAATAAAAAAATCTCACTCTCTATGTGCCTAAAAAATGGCATCTCAAGTTCATGTTGAAGCCATCCAAATTTTGGAGGGAATTATCTAGATGATCAAGAATTCGAAGTCCAATTTTATCATCTAGTATAATTAGATGGATCCCAATTTTTCAGATCACATAAAAACCAGCCAAGTAAGTGTCTTGGCAGAAATAGTACACATACAGTATGCTCCTGAGGGAGCGTAGTACGTGCACTCAAAATAGAAAAAGAAAGCTAAAAGGTCAAGGATTGACTTCAAAGAACATAGAACCGAGGCGGCAAAAGCACAGGTTCTGGAGTTGTAAATTTTTAATCAACATTTTCTTTAAAAAAAAAGAGAGGGAGCACATCCACACAGAAGTTTCGAGGCCCTAAAAATTTCTATAAAAAGGGGGGCAAAGTAGTATTGCTAACTCATGGCGTCCAAAGAGCAAAGAGTGAGGTTGTTGGGAAGTTTTCGTAGCCCATTTGTTCACAGGGTACAACTCGCCCTCAAACTGAAGGGAATTGAATACGAATACATAGAAGAAGATCTAAAAAATAAGAGTCCTCTTCTCTTGAAGGCAAACCCTGTGCACAAGAAGATCCCCGTGCTCATTCATGGTGACAAACCTGTTTGTGAATCGGTGGTGATATTAGAATACATAGAGGAAACCTGGCCGGAAAATCCTATTTTGCCCAAGGATCCCTATGACAGGGCTCAAGCTCGATTCTGGGCCAAGTTCATCGATGAGAAGGTAATATTTGTAATTCATTCTTATGCGATATATTGAAGGTCTTAAGACTCTTCAATCTTGACATGCAAGTTTCTAGATTGAATTTGTGGATTAGATTAGTACCAAGTATTTTCTCTTAATGAGTAGGTCTCAACCATGAGGTTGCTGTTACATATTGCCAATAAAAATGAAAAAGTGAGAGAAAGAATTATCAAAGATGCATCCTAGGTATTATGAAGGGCTGTTTTTGTTTTGGGCAAGCTTTCTATGCTCCCCTACCGCATAAAACTTATATGCTTTATTCTAATAAAAGAAAGCAACAAAAATACCCCTGAGAAGATGGCACGTACCAAATTTCATACTCATACAATTTGTATTAAAAAATTAAAAATGAAATGCTCTAAGGTGTTGGATGTAGGATCAAACGGTCTCACTTGATTAAAATTGGATGGCTGGAGGGTAAGAGAGGCATAGATAGTCTATGTTGTAGGGGAAGAATAGAAACCATTCCCTTTTTGGTTTATGATACACATATTAATCATCTCGACATCAAGATGCATAGATATGAGAAAAAAAAAAAGAAAAAAATATATAAAAAGGTGCAACCTTTCGGAGGGCCAAATATCCTCAAATATACAGTTGTTCGGAGGGCCAACAACCATTTTGGGCCATTTGAATGACCATAAAATTCTCAAATTCTTTGATTAATGGAAAAAGTATATAAAAACGTGCAACTTTTTTTTATTTTTTAAAGATGAGGTTGTAGTAATCTACACTTTTTCTTTATTTGGAGTAGATATATAGATTTGACAGTATCTTAAAAAGCATCACTTGTTGACCACCAAGCTAATCTGATTGACTTTGGGGATCCATTTGATAAACTGTGTCCAAACAGGTTTTGCTTGCCTGCTGGACTGCATACAGCACACAAGGGGTGCAACAGGCAAAGGCACTCGAGGAATTTCAAGAGAGCCTGAAAACCCTAGAAAGAGGGCTCAAGGGGAAGTTTTTCGGTGGAGAAAATATTGGATTTTTAGACATAGTAGCAAATTTTCTAAGCTTGTGGATGGGAGTTCTAGGGGAAGCTGCAAATATAGAGCATTATGATGCTGAGAAGACCCCACTTATTCATTCTTGGATTCAACAGATGAGTAGCAATGAGGTTGTGAAGGAGAGCCTTCCCTCTCGTGATAAGCTTCTTGCCAACTTCAAAGTTCGCCGTGAGGCCTTACTTGCTCCCCCAACTTCCTCCTAATCAAAGGAAAATGGTTTTAGTTAATTGTGTTATTTGGAGTTTTAAAATGTATTAGGTACGATAAAGGTTTGAGGTTTTCTCATAAAAGCAAGAAAAGGTAAAATCTTTCTTGTCTTATGTTTAAATAATGTAGGCCCCTAGCCGCATTATCTTTGAGCTTTTTTTAATGATATTAAATTGTGGTGCACTTTTGAGTTGCTTCTTTCATATGCACATTTACTATTGAGGAAGCACAAAAGAATAAACACGAGCTTGACTTCCAAATTTATTTTTAGATCTTTATCTAACTTTCTCTATCTCAAAGAAAGTACCTCTCTTTTTTTCTCTTTCTCTTTCTTTCTTTCTATATATATATATATATATATATATATATATATATAGAAATGATCTTATAATACCTTCCTCCACTCATGCGTGTAGGACTCCAAAGGATCACTATTAAATTTGGTACGGATCTATAGAAAAGACAAGTCATACACCCATGTAATAACTTTTTTAGAGATCCATGTCAATTTTAATGGTGATCATTTGGGGTCCTACACACATGAACGAGAGAGGGTCCTATTATATATATATATATATATATATATATATATTTATATTGTTAATAAAATAAAAATTTGCTAGTTTCTTCTCTTCACAAAACATTATGGTTGTTCCTCTCCCTCCCTCTATTTATACAAATTCGAGGTTATGATTATAACAAGTATTTTAAATTTCACTAATCCAAATTGGGAATTATTAGCCTAGTTGAAATAAGGAATTGAACGGATTTTGACAGATTCACACCCAATTGCGTTAGAGAAGTCGGTGCGTTGTTAGGGAAGCGGGTGATCCAAATTGATTGAGTGATACTAGTTTACACCTATTTTTATATTTTTATTTTCAAAATTAAAATTCTAATTTAGTGTTTTTGAGGACTAATCCTTACAATAGAGGATTAGACAGATTCTCACATCTAGATCACCAAGTCATTGATCTAGATTAGATTTTTAAAAGGCCGGTTCGCCCCAACAATTCTAATCCCCCCAGTCATCACCAATTTTATATTTTTATTATTTTTCATTTCATTATTTTCAAAATTCAAATTATTGTTCATCTTTTATTGGGCCCTATTTAACACCGGAGAATTGGTTTGGTTCTTCGATCTGCTGATCCAAACTAGATTTTGGGAATGCTGGTTTGCCTGGGAGATCTAGTATTTGAAACACTAATTATAACAACAATGTATCCATAAAAATTACCAAAGTCTTTGGATAAGACGATAAGAAAATGAATGATAAATAAATAACTAAACAAACAATAGAGAAAATAACTTCATGAGATCATTCAACTCAAACACGGCATGTCGACTTAAAGAAATGCAAATTAATCAAAAATATTATAACAGTTATGGTCAAGGTTTAAATATTCAGGACTCATGACTTGGCCCTTGTTAGAGGCAAGTAACTCAGGAGAGTCCACATGGACAAGCACAAGTACTATGCAAGCATGAAATTTCTTAAAAATATGCAAAACATAAAATAAAAATTTCCAAAAAAAAAGAAAAAAGAAAAAAAAGAGCTTGTTTTTTTTCTGGGTAAAGGGGAGGTGGAGTGTTTAGGAAGAGAGAGAGAGTGAGTATTGGGTCTTGTGTGAGAGAAAAATGAAACTGAGAGGATTTCCAAACCCCCTCGCCCCCCCTTAGAGAGAGAGAGATGTGCAACTTCTTGAGGTTGGATGTGGTCTTCTAGAACTGGATGACATCCATTCTATTGTGTAAGAAAGAGAGGGAGAGAGAAGGGGGCATCTTTCAGCCCCCTTCTAGAGAGAGAAACGAAAAGGGGTCATCATATTGCATCCCTTTTTAGAGAGAGAGGAATGGTAAAAAAAGGCGCGCTTTTAAAAAGAGTATAAGAGAGTGATGGAAACATGGGCAAATTTATGGCCAGATATTTTAGATGGAGAGAGAGGAGAAATAGCGGAGTTGGTGCCTCCTATTTTCTCTATTAAAAGTGTGTTTGGGACTTGGAACTTGCCTGAATTTTTTTTAGGGTAAATCCGTATACGGATCCTTTGAGGCTGAATAACTCAGACTGAGTCTACGTGGATTCGACTAAATTTTCCCTACCATTATATTTTGGATTTATTCAGATTGGAATTAACTCGATTAACTAGAAATCGTCACATTAATCATAATCAAAGCATAGAAGATGAAAATAATTGAAAATAGAGATAGAGAGAGGCGTGACAAACCTTCCATTCCAAAATCAATCGGCGAATTTGTGGTTTCATTTTCTTATAAGTTTCAGGGTGGGTCCAACAATATTCTGTCGCTTGTATATTTTCCAACTTCTATTGATAATATATAGTCAAAACATGGGGTACCCATGTCCAAAAGTCCTACCAGTTGATTGGAATTGCGTGGCTCTCGGTCTGGACCATCCCTAGTCTAATCAACATATTTTAAAAGGACAAGATTTATTTTGTAATTGTGAATTTCTTGTTCAACATATTTTAAAAGGACAAGATTTATTTCATTTTAGCTAAAATGACTTCTTGCTCCAGCGGTAGTGTACTGTTCATCTACTCCTTCAGGTAAAACTTAATTTAGGAATCTCTCTCAAATCCCAAATTTTGGGGAAATGATTTTACAACCCAACAACCAACTTTCAAAAAAATAAAAAATATTAAACCTCTCACTCTCTATGTGACTAAAAAAAAAACGGGTGATTGCATTAGAACCAGAGTGAATGAGCTAGATGTTCGAGAACTCAAATTCAATTTTGTTTTTTAGAAAATAATCATCCACTTCTATTAGATGGATCTCAAAATTTCAAATATAAAAAAAATCCCAAATAAGTGTTTTGCCGGAGGGAGCAATGGATATTATACTCCCGAAGGAGCATATTATACTAGCTCTTCATTTGATTAAAAGGTTAGGGAATGCTCATCTCTTATAACCCCTAAGGAAGAAACGATCATGTGTATTTTAAATACACCAAGGTTATTTTCATTGGATGGAGTTTTCATAAAACGGCCTTGTTAAAAAAATGTAAATCCTCACCTTGAAATCTTATAAAAGAAAAACACTTTGGGCATGGAAGCCCCTAAGATGGATCTAAAATCTTTTTCTACCCCTAGTTAACTATAACTAGTTATGAAATTTGTAGTTAAAAAAATGGTATACTTGAAAATGGGTGGTCCAAATAATGTAACACAATATACTAGTTTTAGGACATAAAATCCTAATTTTTCAAGCCATAACAATGAAGGTCAAGACGATTGATTTGAAGGTTTTTTTCGATGGCCCGAAACTATAATTTTTACTCAATTTTGAGGTGAGGCTTTACTTTTTTTTTGTTTTTTTTTTTTTCTACATAGCCTTAGCCTCATTTTAACGTTTACCATTTTAATTTGGACCATCCAATGCAACGAGGGAAAAATAAAATAAAATCTCATAATTCTCTCTCTCCTCTCTTTCTCCCCCATGGACTCATTCGTTGCTCATCTCTGTGAATCTTTAAAAACCTTCTTATTTAAAAGATAGAAGAGAGCGATGAAGGGGAAAAAAACAGCGCAATAGAGTTACTTCTGAATTCATTCTTTCATCATCTCTGCATGTCTTTCAAAACCTTTTTCGGAACGAGAAAAGATAATTAGAAAAAACAGGAGTTTAAGAGAGAGATGTAATTCCAGTGCGAAGGAACTCTATCTTTGCCTCTGCTTCCTGATACTCAAAATGGAGTTAACGCCAGTGCTTTACTGTTAGACGGTTGGAACAAAAATCACAGAGAAGAATTGTAGAAGGAAACGAAGGGTCGGATGGCTGCGACGGAGCAGGCGCAAAGAGTGATGGTATTGGGAGCATGGGGTAGCCCATATGTTCTTAGAATGCACAAGGTTATTGAGTATGAGTATATTGAAGAGGATATGAAGAATAAAAGTGGCCTCCTCTTAGAGTCCAACCCTGTTACAAGAAGGTCCCTGTGCTAATACATGGCCAAAATTCAGTGGCTGAATCATTGGTGATATTGGAATATTTAGAGGAAACATAGCCTGAAAATCCCCTCTTGCCAAAGGATCCATATGAGAAGGCCCAAGCCCGATTCTGGGCTAAGTTCATTGACGAAAAGGTCAATCTCAAAACATTGGCGTTGATAGGTTGGTCCAATTTAATAGAAGTTCTCAAATTGAAATCCTGTTTGGTTCAGTTTCAACTTCTAAGAAAATTACAATGAGTCGAAACCCATGGGCCTGAACCACCGGAGCAGGCTCGCTGGTTCTCAAAAGTTTTTCTCAAATGGAAGTAGGAAAAGATAAAAAACTGGTGAAAATTGGGGGCCTTAGATCCAGATTGGCACTCCACTGGTTCTGAACTTGCCTTGGCGATTCCATGTGATGACATTGTTTCCTGTGTTAAAAACCTTGTAAAACTCGGTTGACTCGGTACTGCCTAATCTGAGTGAACTCATCGAGTTTTTCGATTAGTTGGCAAAAACTTGATGAGTTTTTTTTTTTTGGCGAAGTTACAAACAAATGCAATTGCTCTTCAGGGTTCCCAACCAGAAATTCAAAAGTCGGCCTAGTTGACTCGTAGGCAGCATAGTAAGTCGGCCTAGGCACCTTGCTGAGTTATGAGTTTTTTTAGACAACCTCGGGTTTGTTAAAATCACTGGAAAAATATTAGATTTTGTTACCAAATCAGTAATAAGTGTTGTATAAATATGTTTCTATCTAATTTTTATGGTTTTTAGGACGATTCATAAATGTTTATTAGATTACTTAATTTTGTATTTTTTTAGATTTTTTTTTTTAAAAATAATCAATCTTCTATATACCTTTTTCATCTTTTATAAATTTTAATGATGTTTATAACATTTTTCTTTTTTTAAATTTAATTATTTTTAACAAAATTGTGTCTGTTTTGAAAAACATTGACAAATTTTTGAGCTCATGGAGGACTCCACGAGTTCACTTTGTTAATCGGCTCAGGATGAGCCAAGTCTTGAGCCTTATGCTTCTCAAACCACCCATCTATATGACAAGAAGAAGAAAACAACATTTAAACCAAAAACTCAGCTACATAGAAGCTTTACTGTTATATGACAAAATAACCAAGAGTGACGATTCTTAAAACCAAGGTTCAAATACACGGATTGGTGACCCAGATTGTCTATCTGGCAAATCGGTTTGGATCAGCGATCCAGCTGAGTGAACCGGCCAATAAAACATTTTGAGCAAATAATAAATATAAAACATATAATAAAATAAAAGTGAGACCACTTCTATGACAGAATTGATTGGTTCCCAATATTTTGTTGGAAACGGACTGGCCCCACTAGTTCCTGATCCAAACCGGCTTGTTCCAATCCAATTCTCCCTATTTTTTATCGAAACCAAAAATTCTCGTGGAAAGAAGCCTTAGGAGTAAAGAAGAAATTCAAAATGAGAAAGAAAAAAGATGAAGCTCTCCACCTGAAATATGTCTCTTGTCGCACAATTCCTCCCAAAATGTCAAAATGATGATATTTTATCATGTTTCATTGCGTTATTTATCAAACACCAACCTTATAATATAAAGAAAACATATATAAAACGAAAAAGAGTTTCCAACTTGGATCTCGTATTTTAATAAGAAATAAGTAACATGACAATACACTTGCCAGTGGCCCATGAAAAGTGAGAAATAACCAATTTACCCTTGAACACTATGCAAACACATAACCTTCCTTTTGGCCAGAGGATTTATTTCTAGGCCAGCATAATAGTCTCATTACAATTTGTGATGATCACATATTTGTGGGTTTTTATTTATTTAAAAAGTAGTGTTCACTTGCTTGTTGGAAAGCTTTTTGTACCCGACGAGAGGAGCAAGAGAAGGCCCTTCATGAGTGCCTAAAACACAATTGAAGGAGGGCTCAAGCTCAACGGGAACATTTTTAATGGAGAAACA
This sequence comes from Amborella trichopoda, assembly GCF_000471905.2. The sequence goes on along the minus strand of NW_006499617.1, from coordinate 4,909,927 downwards.
TGTGGGCTTCTGAGCATAGTTGCTAATGCGATAAGGTTGGGCATGGGAGTACTAGGGGAAGCTGGGGGAATAAAGTATTATGATCCTGAGGAAATGCCGGTCCTTCATTCTTGGATCCAAGGGTTTAGAGGCATAGAAGCAGGGCAGATGTTTCCGTCGCGCGATGAACTTGTCTTCTACTTTAGGGGTCGTCATGAAGCCCTACTTGGAAGCCCAACTTCCTCTTAATCAAATGAAGGGTACCTATTGCATTTCATTGTCTCATGCTATGTCTCACAACTCTTGTTTAAAGTTTTCCTACAAGGTGTGTTTGATTGGTGGAAATTTTCAAGTTCCACTGAATTAAACTTATGCATGGAAGTTGCAAAATGGAAGAGGCGGCGCCATAAAGCATGTAAACTTGACGTTAACCATGGAAGCCGCTCCTTCCATGTAAATCCCCCCTCTCCCACCAACAAATGCCCTAGTATTGGCACTTGTTCAAATTTTAAAATAATGTTATAAAAAACATATCTTTGTGCTTAATTGGTGATCTCACCACCGCCTATTCTTACCACTTGTAGGATCTAATTTAAAAAAAGGAATAAAAAAATAAAGATAATGATTTAAAAATATAAAATATATTAAAAATTATTCAAACTTCAAGACAAACAATGAGTTGGGCTTCAGCAGGACCAGTCATATCCCAAGTCAAACCTTAGGCCCCAAAGGGCTGGTCCATGCCCAGCTTGGACCAGACCAGGCTAAAGAACCCCTAGCCTATTAGAGTTGGGATTGGCGAACTACAACCAAAACAAAAAGGCAAAAAGGGATGGGGCCTGGCCGAACCAATCCTGCCCTATTGTGGTCTAGCCCTCAAACCACATTCTAGTTTTTTTTGGCTGGGCCGGGCTGAGCTTCCCGGCCCATTGCCAGCCCTACAAACTTTGTTTATTAACTCTTTGGTTCAACCTTGTTTAGCAACATTATTTGGCTGAAATCAGCTTATCCAAAAGAGCCAAATTAGTTAAAATTTGATTTTAACTTATTTTCAACCAAATCAAAGTTTTACTTTTAACCCAGATTAGCCAAGGAATTGGACAAGACTAGGTAGGATTACTGAAATTTGGAACTTTCATATGCAAGGTTTTGAGCTCTGCGTGTATTTTATCAATAGTGAAAGAGCTTCTTTCCTAAAAGGATGTATGATTTACTCCCTTTGCAAATGGGAATAAGTAATTGTAGCTGAAGTCTATAATAAACGTTGGCAATTGGCATGGGGCCTTCCTGTCGAAATTAAACTTAAACTGAGGACAAATATTTTCCCATGACCAAATACAACACATCGTTATTTATTTTTTTGTTTTGGGTAAAAGTGAGGGAGAAGGCCCTACCGACTTTTCATTAATAAAAGGTAAAAAAAAAAAAACTACATAATATTATTTTACAACCCTGCAACAGAGTAATTACGCTACATCATGAAGTAAAGAAGATGAAAGAAATCTAACGGTTGGGAGTGCCAAATGGTAGCCTTTTACTCTACATCATGAAGTAAAGAAGATGAAAGAAATCTGACGGTTGGGAGTGCCAAATGGTAGCCTCCGTAAAAATTGAAAGGTGATGATCAGGCTAGCATGCAGCCGCACCATATGCAAGTTCACTTTTCCCCACCGTTGAATGAGTGGGCTGGGTCATCTGCACCGTTCTTTGTGCGGAGCCCCGGCGGAGATGTCCTCCAGTGGCAACCGTGTGAACATTAGTATCTTGCTTTTAAACACGACTGCTCTACCAACTCTACTCTACTCCACCAGTGGTTGCACAATTTGATGGATAGCCGATCAAACAAATAGTAGAAAGAAAGAGCTCATATGATCTTGCGAGAAAGTTGTATGCTTGTTACCTCGCAAAAAAACTTAATTAATTTTGGAGCCTAAACCCTCCCGCAAAAACTTACGAGTAATTTTGGAGCCTAAATTGTTTCATTGTTACCGGTGTTTGGAAAATCGATGACCCCATTCAAAATTAGACGCTTTGGATCGGGTATCGGTTGGACCGTTTCGAATCTGCCCAACAAACAATATTTTTTTTTCAATTGTACCTCTAAATTTTTTTTCAAAATTAAGATCTCAATTGCCCGCCTTTCCTTCTTTCATTATTGTGTGTCACAGCCAATGTTCGCCAGATCGAATCGGAACAGTTAATCGGACATGGGCCCGGAAGCAGTTTAACTGACCTAACCGGTAAACCAGTCGATTCAACCATTCTAACCGGGCAAGTGCTGGGTAGTCAAAAAAATATTTTAAAAAATAAAAACGATACAAAAAAAAACTACTAAAATATGAAAGAGAAAGTTTATATAAGGTTGCAACTTTAAGATGTAGAATTACATATGCACCTCAAAACTCCATCAGAAAAGGTTGTTTTCATGTTGAAAGACCCTCCGATTGACCATCTCGAAACCGAGAGGTATGAATATATATATATATAAAAGATTTTGAGTCCCAAAAATAGTACATCTTGCAATACATTATCTAGGCCATCTATTTTTCAAGATTTTCGTATGTTTATATATCTACTTGATTTTAACTATTTTGGAGTTTAAAATTTTATAATTAGATATGAAAATAGATTTTTAGATAATCCTAAGAATTTTTTATACCAAAATTACATCTTATGATAAAATTTAGAGGTGCGCTTTAATTGGATTGTTTAAGGTTGCAACATAAAAATGATTAAAACAAAACATATTCAAAAGAAGTTGAAAATTATTAGAAAAAAATGGGTTTTAAATAATCGATTTGTATCTAGAGATATTTTTTAGATTTTTTTAATAATCAAAATAATTTTTAATCTTTGACATAATATAAATAATATTAAAAAATATTACAAATTAACTTTCTTATTTTTGAAAATTTACGTACACTATGAAACTTTAAGTTATCTTTTTAAACACCGAACCACAAAATAAGTTCTTAAAATTCATATATGATTGAAATTTAATATGTCGGTTAGATCAACAAGGGACAGAGAACACATAATCAAATTACGCAATCACTTCTTGAATTCCTCGGTCACAACTGTTTTATAATATTCAATTCGTCTTTAAAGTTACAATGTGGGATAATTCAACGCACACCCTTTACCGTGTACACCTACTTATTAAACCCTTTTATAGAAACCTTTTATAGTCCACATTGAAAATTGTTTTGGGTGCATCAAACCTTTTTATAGTGTGCATTGAAAATTAGTATGCGTGCGAACATCATTACAGTAAATTAAATGGTTTATAAATAGCGCTCTTTCATATATATACAATGATGTATAAATTAAAGGAAAAAGTTTATATAAGCATGCAACCTTATACTGTAGAACTACGGATGCACCTCAAAAATCCATAGGAAAAGGTATTTTTAATATTGAAAAAACCCTTTGATTGATCATCTCGACATCGAGATATATGACCATGAAAAATAAAAAGATTTTTAGTCTAAAAAATAGTGCATTTTATAGCATATTATCTATACCATCTATTTTCAAGATTTTCATATGTTTATAGATCTACTTGATTTTAACTATTTTTTAATTTAAAATTTTATAATTAGATTTAAAAATAGATTTGAGACCATCTTAAGAACATTTTACATCAAAATTATATATCATGATAAAATTTGAAGGTGCGCCTTTACCTCTACAGTTACGGATGCATCTGTATGCCAACTGCACCCTAAATTAAATGCTCTATAATTCTTTTTAAGATTAAATTTATTTATTTATTTTTTATAATATACAAAAATAAATTACATATAATTAAGTTTGGAAAATGTTGGGGTTAGCCCACTAGCTCATATGAACATATGAGCCCATATGGTCCAAATTGAATCTGGACCGATCCGACGATCACAGATGTCCGGTAGTGCTTGAATTTTATTTTATTTCTACAAATATAAATTACTTGAAATTTTAGGTGTATATTCTTCTCATCAAAATACACCCAATAAAAATATAAAAAAAATTATCCGAGAAAAAAAAAATGATCAAAATATCCCCCGAATCTTTTTGGAGGTATTTTAGTCAATTTATTATATGTAAAATATTTTTTTGATATTTTTTGAAGATTCACCTATTTTTGATGAACACGTGCCTAAAATTTCAAGTGATTTGGATTTGTAAAATAAAAAAAAATTCAAATACTACTGAACATTTGTGATCGTCAGATCGGCCCAATCTGGGCCGTTGGGCTCATATGTTTATATGAGCAAGTGGCCTAACCCCAGTTTTTTCTATTAAGTTTTAATTACATATAATTATAAAAAAAAAATTACATATAATAATTTACAGAAATTAGCATAATTATACGAAATTGTTATATATTTATGTTAATATAATTATGCTAAACTTGAGTCAATATAATTATTTTTATATACATTAAATTTATAATTATTAAAATATATGGAAGTGTTTTTTAATATTTTTGATATAATACTATATTATAATTAATAATTATACAAATATTTAGATAGGAAAACAACATCTCAGTATTCTCTTACTTTTATAAAGTAAGGAAAGTACATAATGTACCATTTTTAATTTATTTTAGAAACTAAAATAACACTATTTTTTAGAAACTTATAGTGATTTTTTTTTCCAAAAAAAGGAATAAAATTGCGGATTCAACATATTTTCTCCAAATCAGATTTACGCAAATTCCCTCTAAACTTAGTTATTGTAAAATTAAGTGGGCTTCTATCGAATTACAATCTAAAGATGATCCCACGCCACAAGATTACACCTTCTATATAGCACTAGTGTCGGCTGTAAATTGTTTCGGAATCGAGGAAATAAACAAAATAACGACACGCCTTCAAAAAGTGTGGAATGATGTTGTTTTAGTATTGAAAATCTTTGAAATGACCTAAAATTTATTTTCATCTCTAATTATAAACTTTAAGGTTTCAAAAATTGTGGAGATCGAGCAAATTTACATACACTTGAAAATCTTAAAATTGACGGTCTAAAAAATACATTATTAGATACATTATTTCCAAGACTTGAAATCCATTTTTTTCTCATCTCCAATCATCTTGAGGTTGAGACGATCGATTTGAAGAATTTTAGCTCGATAGAGAAATTAGGGTTAGGGTTTAATTAAGGCTCCTAAATCAAAATTAGTGCATGTGGGGATTAGTGTTTCCAAGATTTCCTAGGGTTTTGAATGACTTAATGGGTCTCTCCATATCTCGAAATGGTTGAAAATGAGGTCTTTTTATAGGGAAAATTTACTTTCAATATAGAAGGCCGTGGTTAGGGTTTAATTAAGGCTCCTAAATCAAAATTAGTGCATGTGGGGATTAGTGTTTCCAAGATTTCCTAGGGTTTTGAATGACTTAATGGGTCTCTCTATATCTCGAAATGGTTGAAAATGAGGTCTTTTTATGGGGAAAATTTACTTTCAATATAGAAGGCCGTGATTATGAGCGAATCCCAAACTAACACATGACTGCACCACACCTTATGGCAGACCGAGACCCGATCCATATCGATCTAATCTGGATCAGATCGCTGTTTTTATAAACGTTGTTTATCATAATGTGATAATTTCTTTGTAATCGAGTTTTAAAGGAGTTTATTTCAATCCAAATGAATCCAAAAGATAACTATAAGGACAACTTGGTCGAGTCCACTCAGATCCATTCGAGTTATTCAGCCTCGACCATATAATCGCTAAGGTACTTAAGAATCGTGTGGTACGGACTCACCTGAGTACTCTGATAATTTCAAGAAACTTCTATGTACTTGAGCTAGAGAGCTGGCCCAAACCCTTTTAATAGAGGAAAGAGGAGGCACCACCTCTTTCATTTCTCCTCCCTCTCTCTCTCGCTCTCTCTCTAAAACGTCGGGGCATAAATCTGCCCCAGTTTTCATCACTCATACTCTGTAAAAGGGACCCCTTTTTACAATTCCTCTCTTTAAATTGGGATTGAAAATACTGATCCCTTCTCATTCCTCTCTCTAGAAGGGGACTAAAATCTGCCCCCTTCTCTCTCTCTCTCTCATACACACTTGAATGATGGAATGGTCTCTCATAAGTTGCATCTCTCTCCCCCGTCCCCCCCCCTCCGCCCCAATATTTTAGAAGCCATATTTGAGTTGAGTGATCTCTTGCTTTAAGTTATTTTTTTATTATTTATTTATTTACTCATTCATTAGCTCATACTCTTATCCAAAGCCTTCAGTAATTATTACTTTTACAACTGCGGTCCACTGTCGTTCTAACGAGTGTTTTAAAAGCTACATCGCTCGAGCAAACTAGCATTCCCAAAATCCTGTCTGGATTGGCGAACTGGTGATCCAGATCGATGAACCAAACCAATTCTTTAGTGTTAAAATAGGGCCCCAATAAAAGTTAAAAAATAACTTGAATTTTGAAAATAATAAAATGGAAAATAATAAAGATATAAAATTGTTGCTGACTTTGCCATCAGAATTGCTGGGTTGAATAAGCCTTTTGAAAATCTAGTATGGATCGATGAATTGGTTATCTAGATGTGAGAATATGTCCAATCCGCTATCATGAGAATTCGTCCCCAAAAAAACAAAATAAGAATTTTATTTTGAAAAATAAAAAGTACATAATAATAATAATAATAATAATAAAAGGGTGAGTACAAAGGCACTAATGAAATGCAGATTGCCCAGTTCCCTAACCAACTCATGCAGATTGCCCAGTTCCCTAACCAACTCATGCAGTTCTTGAGTCCGTTAAAATCAGATCAATTCTTTATTTTGATTAGGACCCGGTTGGTCCCTATTGATTCCCAATTTGGATTAGTAAAATTTAAGATACTAATTATGATCATAACTTTGAATTTCTATAAACAGGGGGACGACTTTATTTTGTGTAGAGAAAGAAGCTAGTAAGATTGTTTTTCTATATTGAGACATAGAGAGGGAGAAATAGAGACAGATTGGTACCACTGATTTTGTTTGAGATAGTGATGCAAAATTTGATTGCTATAAATTTTAATTTTAATTTTTGTTAATTTTATTTTTAGAAATTGGGTAGAATTATTATTTATTTTATTAAGATCTATTTTTTGAAATAAGATTAACATGGATTAGTTTTAGTTTAGTATAATAAAGTCTATATTTTAATAAGTATCCTTTTTTTTAGAAAAGATAAGTCTTTAGTTGTATTTTAGTATCTCTATTTCCTAGGTGGGCCTTTATTTAGGAAAGTTACAGTATTTCTTTTGGAGTCTTCTTTTGAAATAAAAAGGTAAGATTTCAAAAGGTAAGTACGATGGAGTTAGCATGGGAAGAAGGTTATTTTTTAATTCATTTTGGAAAGTTTATTTCTTGTATTAGTTGAGGGTATTAAGAAATATATTTTGTTTCTTATTTTAAAGTTGGTGTTAACTTTTTGTATTGGGTTGAAACTAGAGAAAATAACGAGTCATGTAGGTGAAAACGATGAAGTAGGGAGTTGTAAATTATCTTTTAGAAAATTTGATGGAAGAATATGGAAATAATCTAGAAATAGATTTATTTTGGTTAGTTATTGTTTTTAGTTTTTAGTAGGGAGATATATTAGGGGTTATCTTTTGAGAGTCAAGGGAGGAGGTGATTTAAAGGTATAAAAAGAGGCACGCACCATGTAAAGGGAGATGAAATTAAATTTGATGAAATAAAGATGTGTTTTTTATTGTGGAGAGAGAGAGAGAGGCCCTTTGGCGGTGTTGTTTTTTCTCTTATGTTATGGGCTCGTATCTGAATACTAGTATTCACATGTTTTATTATCTCTTCTTGTGTTTTCTTTCACGATTTTATTTCTCTCTCTTAAACATGGTTACTTTTGCTAAGTGGTGTACACTAATAAATTTTATACTGCGTCAGGTGGTATCAGAGCATAGTCGATTCTTGTCGATCATGCATAGTTGATTCTTGTCGATCATGATGTTCATCGATTGGCTTCATGGTTTGTGAACAAGGTCTATGGCCGGGCATCAGGACTCAACCCATCCAGCGATAATGAAACCTCCGAGCTATCCGAGAGATGGAAAACAAAAGTTTGAGAAGGCAATAGAAGAGCTACACTTGGCGTAAAAATTAGCTTCAATGCACTATGATGACGGTAGTGAGGCAGACGCTATTTTCGAGAACATGTTCCATGCCAACGCTCTGTATTGAGAGCCTCATGATCGAGAGAGTGATCTATTTTCTCATAACCGGAAAATTGATCTACCTAATATTGATGAAGAACCAGTTGAAGATGAAAAACGTGTAGTTTTAGATCTTCCATTGCAATCATCATTCTTGGATGTCATAGATTACCCTATCTTTAATGAAGTTCCTCTTTTTGATAAAAAACTAGATAAAAGAAAAGAAATTATCCTTGAGGCAGCAAGGATATCTAATTTTTTTATTGATGGAGAATTGCAAATTCACTATGTTGACTTTATCCCAGAGGAGATAAAGCCTTTGGAGATGCATAACGAATCAACAGAAGCATATGTGATGTGCCCTAATGTGATGTTTGAGCAATTTCATAACATGATGTTTGAGCAATTTTAACAAGTCGATGTGGCTGAAAAATCAACATACAACAACCATTTCCTCGAGAGTTTCACAATATCATTGCACCATCATTGTGTCTTGATCAGTTGTGTCTTGATCAATGCAATAACCCACGGGTCGCAGGATCGTTTTTTCAATATTCAAGTTGAAGAAGGCAGCAAGACTACTAAAAATATTATCTTAGTGCACTTTAAAACTCAATGATGAGTTTTCTCTAATGAAAACTACTACAAATCTTATCTTAGTACGCTTTAGAGCTCGAGGATGAGTTTTCTCCAACCAGGGGAGAATGATGCAGATCAAAATTTGGTGGCTACAAGTTTTAACTTTATTTTTTGTTAATTTTATTTTTAGAGATTGTGTAAACTTTTCATTTATTTTATTAGGATCAATTTTTAGAAATAAGATTAACAAATATTTGTTTTAGTTTAGTTTAATAAAGTCTATATTTTAGGAAGTGTCCTTTTTTTAGAAAAGATAAGTCTTTAGTTGTATTTTAGTGTTCGTATTTTCTTTATTTAGGAAAGTTAGAGTATTTCTTTTGGAGCCTTCTTTTGAAATAAAAAGATAAGTATGATGGAGTTAGCTTAGGAGGAAGGTTATTTTTTAATTCGTTTAGGAAAGTTTATCTCTTGTATTAGTTGAGGGTAAAAGGTGTTTATCTTTTGTTTTTAAGAAATATATTTTGTTTCCTATTTTAAAGGGAGTGTTATCTTTTTGTGTTGAGTTGAAACTAAGGAAAATAATGAGTCACGTAGGTGGAAAGGATAAAGTAGGGAGTCCTAATTATCTTTTAGGAAGTTGGATGGAAGACTATGGAAAGAATCTAGAGATAGATTTATTTTGATTAGTTATTGTTTTCAATTTTTAGTAGGGAGATATATTAGGGATTATCTTTTGAGAGTCACATGATGAGGTGATTTAAATGTATAAAAGTAGGCACGCACCATGTCAAAGGAGCTGGAATTGAATTTGATGAAATAAAGAAGTATTTTCTTGTGGGGAGATAGAGAGGCCATTTGTGGGTATTGTTTCTTCTCTTGTGTTATGAACCCATGTTGGAATGCTCGTTTTTTGTTCTTTCATGATTTTATTTGTCTCTCTTAAATATGGTTATTTTTGCCGATTGTTGTTTGCCCATAAGTTTTATGCTATCTCAGATAGAGAGAGTACGCTTTGCAGGGAAAACGGGTAAGACAATGGGCTTTTGTAGGGAGAATGAGTAAGACTCTGTGGGCTGAGAGACGAAGCAATAAGATTTGTTGTTGAGAGAGAGTAGAAAATGAAGACAGACAAGGGTTTGAGAAATAAATTTGGAAGTTGTTGTTGAGAGAGAGAGAGCAGAAAATGAAGACAGGGTTTGAGAAATAAAATTAGAAGTCAAGCTCTTGCTTAATTCATTTGAGCTCCCTCAAGAAATAAATTTAGAAGTCAAGCTCATGCTTAATTCATTTGAGCTCCCTCAATAATAAATGTGCTTATGCAAGTCAAGGGTGTGACACAATTTAATAACATAAAAAAAAAGCTTAAAGAAAATACGGCTAAGAGCCTACAATATTCGAACACAAGAAAGGATAGATTTTACCTTTTCTTGCTTTTATGAGAAAAACTCAAATCTTTATTGCACCTAATACATTTTTTAACTCCAACCAACACAATTAAATTAAACTATTTTTCTTGATTAGGAGGAAGTTGGTGTTGCAAGCAAGGCCTCACGGTGACCTTTGAAGAAGGCAACAAGCATATCACGAGAAGGCTGGCTCTTCTTCACAACCTCAATGCTCCTGAACTCTTGTATCCAAGAATGAATAAGTGGGGTCTTCTCAGCATCATAATGTTCTATATTTGCAGCTTTCCCTTGAGCTCCTATCCATAAGCTTAGAAAATTTGCATCTATATCTACAAATTCAATATTTTCTCCACTGAAAAACTTCCCCTTCATCCCTCCTTCTAGGGTTTTCAGGCCCTCTTGTGCTTCCTTAAGTGCCTTCGCCTGTTGTGCCCCTTGTGTGCCGTAGGCGGTCCAGCAGGCAGGCAAAACCTATTCAGAAAAAAAGAACAAGCCACATTATACCAAAAAATCTATACATTCAATCTAAATAAAATAAAAAGTGTAGATTACTGCAACCTCATTTCTACAACAAAAGTTGCACCCTTGTATATACGTTTTCCATTAATCAAAGAATTTGAGAGTTTTATGGTCATTCAAATGGGCCTAAATTGGTCCTTGGCCCACCAAAAGATGGAAATATGTGGCCACTAAATAGTTTTCCCTTGGTTTCAGGATGACATTGTGATTTTGTTGGCGCATGGAAATGAATTCACAATTATTTGGTGTCTATAGGGTCCTAAATCTTTGAAAAACAAGAGGTACGTATGAGAGGGAAAAATTCCATCTTGCAGATGGATTTAGGATATGAAAAATCTAAATTTGTTTTGGATGCATTGCAGCTTTCGGTCCATGCTCAAAAAATAGTGCAGATCAATGATCCGCAAAGAATTACAATGAATTGTCAAAAATTGAGCATAAAATACATGCTTTTGTGGTTGAAATTTTAAATTGGGATTTCAAGAATTCATGATCGTATTGATGCAGATTATGTAACTGGGATCTTTTAGTTTCGCATCATATTCTGAGATTATTTTTGGAGGGAGATGGCATTCACCAAATCACTTCTTCTCAGAAGAGAAATACAATACGATTTGGTTTAGAATCATAAAAAAATCATTTAGCATTCTGGGTTAAATTGGTTTATTCTCCCAGTGTGACTGCATTTTCTCATTCGAACGGATTAATTTTGCTTCCTTAATTTAGAAATGACAAGAAAAAACATAGCCACTCTTTTCTTTTTTTTTGCATAATTAAAATAACATAAAACAGTTTAGAACCACCTAAAACGATAAAAATGTAACAAAACATCACTCTTATAATGGCCTAAAAATAATCACGATCTACATATAAAAAATTCCAGAAATTGATTTAGAAAAAAAAAAAAAAGGGTAAAAAAGATGGTAGTACAATTGGGATCGCATACAATAAGACTATTTACCTTTGGTATAGGGAGGTCATAATTATTTAAAACCATCCGATGTGAAATCTGATAGCTTGGGTGTGTCACACAGTTTAAAAAAAATTCTTTTGAACTTTGAACATGGTCAATGAAATAAATACAATCACCCAATTTCACATCCAATGGTCTAGAATATCTTGTGCCAAAGGTAAATGGTCTCAGTATACTTTCCCATTACAATTTAAGCTAATCTTTGGAGGTGTTCCATACATGAATTGCTCAAAACTAAATATTCATCTAATCTTTGTATCATAAAACAAAAACTCATAAAACATAAGATCAATCTTTTTTTCACTTTTTTATTTTTATTGGTAGGATGTAACATCAACCTTATGGTTGAGGTTCCTCTACCAGTACCAGCACTACTCGTTAAGAGAACATACTTGGTACTAATCTAATCCGCAAATCCAATCTAGAAATTTGCATTTATAGATTTGACAGTCTTTAAGAGCTTCAATATATCGCACATCAATAAATTACAAATATTACCTTCTCCTCAATGAACTTTGCCCAGAATCGAGCTCGAGCCCTCTCACAGGAATCTTTGGGCAAAATGGGATTTTCTGGTCAGGTTTCCTCTATATATTCTAATATCACCGCCGATTCACAAATGGGTTTATCACCATGAATCAGCACAGGGACCTTCTTGTACACAGGGTTGGCTTCCAAGAGAAGAGGACTCTTATTTTCGAGGTCTTCTTCTATGTATTCATACTCAATTCCCTTTAGCTTGAGGACGAGTTGTCCCCTGTGAACAAATGGGCTACCACAAGTTCCCAACAACCTCACTTTTTGCTCTTTGGACGCCATTTTTATGTGAGTTAGCAATACTACTTGGCCTCCTTTTTATAGAAATTTTGAGGGTCTTGAAACTTTTAGTTGTGCTTGTTCTCCCATTCCTTTTTAAAAGAAATTGTTGATTGAAAATTCATTAACCATAGTACCTTTGCTTTTGCTGCCTTTTCCTACGGACTTTGAACTCAATGCATCACTTTTTCATTCATGAGCATGTATAATATCTAGGCTTCTTTCTTTTTTATTTTGAGAGCATATACTATGCTCTCTCAAGAGCATACTATATATTTACTCTCTCTCACAAAATACTTGAAGACTTTTTGTAATTTAAAAATTTGGGATCCATCTAATTATAATTCGATGTTAAAAATTAGATTTCCAGTGCTTGAACATCTAGATCGTATACGTCCTACTTGTTTGGTTCAAACAGTATACTACCTGCTCCTCAACCGCCTCATCCACGTAGATTTTTTCAGCTTTGCTGGTCTTAGGCCCAAGAATTTGAAAAGAAGATTGCTACTAATGTTTATTTTACCCAAATGATTTAATACTCTCATAGGAGTAGACTATCTATCTACTCATTCAAGAAAACTTAAACTAAGAATATAATTTAGCTCTCAAATTTTGGGGATGCAATCTATATAACCTAGCAACTAACCTCAAAATAAAAAAAATTAGTCTCTATGTATTCAAAAATAGTATCCCAAGATTGCACTAGAGCCATTTTATTTGGAGGGAATGATTTAGATGTTCAAGAATTCAATACTTATTTTTTTCTTAAATAATCATCTAGTTATGATTACATTGATCCCAAAATTTCAACAAAAAAAAAAAATCTTTCGTGCATGGCCCAAAGGAGTAAATGTATAGTATACTTGCGAGGGAGCATAATATTTGCTAGTCTCAATAATATATATGTGCCCTCTCCAACATCTCGAGAGTTTCAAAGGATTGAAAGACATTAAATTCCCCCATTTAGAGATTAATTGAGTGCCAAGTTTTATGATTGCCAGTATCGAGCACTTTCGGAAAATTATTGTTTATGTTGAAGTTAACTATTTCTTCTGGATTTTTTTTAGATTTTAGGGATTTCATATTTTGTCTTCCCGATTTTTTATAATAAACCAATCTTACTGTTGCTAAAACGGTAGGAGGGTTCATCAGAAAAATAAATTTTATATTCTTAAGAAAAAAATTTATATACGGTGCCAAACCCTATGCTATTAAAATACTGCGCACCTTGAAAGTCCAACAAAAAATGACTGTTTGAAGATTTTAAAAACCCTCAAATAGATTATCTAGGCCTCAAGATAATAGAAAAAGATTTAATCTCACTGTTGGCTGTGGTGTAAAAAGGTAACAGGGTTCATCAGAAAAATAATTTTTATATTCTTAAGAAAAAAAACTTATATATGGTGTCAAACCTTATACATCTTGAAAGTCCAACAAAAAATGATTGTTTGAAGATTTAAAAACCATCAAATTGATTATCTCGACATGGAGATATATGCATGCGACAGTAATGATTTAAAGTCAAACGAGATGTTTACATATACAAAAACAATTTTAAAATCATAAAAGTAGTGTATCTTGTGAGACATTATCTATAGTTCTTACTTAGGGCTTGCTCATTTCCAATCTCTCTATTTTTGGCCTATAAGCTAAAGACCAATCAGAATGCCATTATTTTATGGGTGAGGTTTGTATAAGGTTGTCTCTTTATACTTTAAAAGTATGGTGCACTTATAAGATTTTTTTAGAGATGTCGTTTCGGCATCGAAAATTTATGATGGTTTCAAAATCTCTTTTTATCTTCAGTTAGAAAATTTAAAATTTAAAAAATGGTACAGATCAAGCAGATCAATAAACACTTGAAAATCTTGAAAACAGACGGTTCATATGACTTTTACAAGATGTAATATTTTTTTAACTTGGAATTCTTTTTTTTCTTCATGTGTATTCATCTCAAGGTCAAGATGATCAGTTGGAGGGTTATCCTATGTGGAAACACTATCCACTGTAGGATTTTTGAGATGCACCTTTCCTCATCAGCTAAACATGATTTGTATTATTCCTCTAATTAATTAAAGAAAGTATATACAATGAGACTATTTACTTTTGGGGTTCAGTTGGCATATGGATGCATCCGTAGTGGTAGAAGAAAGGTGCACCTTCAAATTTTATCATGGTATATAATTTTGATGTAAAATGTTCTTAGGATTATCTCAAAACCTATTTTTATATCTAATTATAAAATTTTAAATAAAAAATGGTTAAAATCAAGTAGATCTATAAGCATATGAAAATCTTGAAAATAGACGGTGTAGATAATATGTTGTAAAATGCACTATTTTTTAGACTTAAAATTTTTTTATTTTTCATGGCCATACATCTCGATGTCGAGATGATCAATCAAAAGGTTTTTCAACATTAAAACTACCTTTTTCCAATGGATTTTTGAGGTGCATCCATAATTTTACATTATAAGGTTGTACTCTTATATAAAGTTTTTTCGTACTTTTGATACAAGGAGGTCATAATTATCATTAATAGTTAAGTTTGGAATCAGGTGGTTGAAGATATGTTATTGTTTAATCACAAAGTCCAAAATAAACTTTTTTAAATTTTATGATATATTTTATTTATTAGATTTTACATTCAATAAAAGTGATTATGATCTCTTTGTACCAAAACAAATGGTTTTATACTATACAATCTCTTAATTAAATCAATCAAATTATCCATGCCCTAGTTATCCCTTGCTCTCAACCTGAAACAAATATAGTTTAGGAATTTTCAACAAATTTTTTTTGTGGCGGGTACTCTTTTGAAATCAATTTCAAATGCAAATTCTAAGGTTAGTAGGGATGCCAATGGGTCGGGTATGGGTCCTGGACCCGAAATAGAATGCATGCTCCCGGACCCGGACCATGATAGAGCAGATCCTCGATTTGGTTAAAGAAAGAGGTTTTTGCCAGTGCTGAGGATGAAGGGAAAGTCAAGAGAGAGTGATTTCATCAGAGCTGTCCTCAGCTACCAAAGATAGTGCGAAAGTATTTCTTCTTTGGCTCTATTGATTTATAGGGTTCCCCTTGTTTCTTACGTCTCTCTTTAGATATCTAGGGTTTCCCTTTGCCTTTCGACAACCACCATAGCCACCACCGCCTCTTCCCCTTCCCTCCACAACTAGAACCACAAGAGCAGAGGTCTGTGATAGAAATTTGGGGATTTAGACCTTTAGGGTTTGGGTTTGGGTTACGGACTTAGGGACAGGCGAGGCTGCGAGGGCTGCAGAGAGGGACGCATGGCCGAGAGGAATTCAGAGAGGGAGAGTTGCAGAGCGGGAGGCGAAGCCCTGAGGGCTGCAGAGAGGAAGAGTTACATAGAGGGTTTGGGGTTTGACTGAAAATTGGGAAAGCTCGAAGTAAGGTTAAAAATTTGGGTTGGGCTTAGTAAAAGAAAAATTATTATTTAAAAGTTCGGGTCCGGGTACTTGCCGAGTCGGGTACGGCTATATCCGTACCCAAGACTGTTCGTGTATACAATTTTGGACGTGGATCCGAATCGGGTATACCCACGAGGTCTGGGTCGGGTACGGGTCCATTGCCACCCTAACAGTTATACATAAAATATTTTGAACACTTCATTGATATCATAACATGGTTTAAAGGGTAATATTCATATTATTAAGTTTGGTGATAGTCAAAATCACCACACTTATATTGTCCTCAAAAGATAACGGGTACTATGTGGTAAAAAGAAATGATTTTCTTGAAGAACAAGAAATAAATTTAGTGATCTTTATAAAAAAGAGTTACGGAAGACATAATACTCATTTTTTGTGGGTTATCATTTTGAGGGTCATGGGAAGGGATCATATGGGTCTTCAAAAGAGGTAGACATAGCCTAATAGAGAGGCGGTTATCATTTTGAGGGTCATGGGAAGGGATCAGATGGGTCTTCAAGAGAGGTGGACAAAACTCAATAGAGAGGCAGTTTTCACGTGGAGGTTTTGAAATATTAAGGTTTCTATGTCTAGAGAGATAAAATATCTTGGTTGCTCAAGATTTACTTTTTGATAGTGGTGTTGTGGTTGGAAGAAGAGGTTAATCGACAATATTGCTTGGTCCGGAGAACAGGATTTATAATAAAAACAAAATTCAAAAATCCTAGTTTTGGACAGGCAACGATATAAATATTACTCTTTCCCTTTAAAAGAATGTAACCACATAGAAAAGTAAATATTGTACGTAGCAAGATAGGAAAGTGTCCACTATACTATTGTATCTATTTTATATACAATGAAAGAACCACTACAATGAAAAATGTGGGGTACAATTACTTTTTCCAAAAGTTTCCCTCTTTAAAATTCTTCATTGTATCAGAGCAAGGATCTCATTCGATTTACCGTTCGCATCTCCAAGTAAGTCTCTTTTTTTTTCTCTCTTACTTCAGCCTTCCATATATATTTTTTATCTTTAACTTATGGGAAAAGCTTATATAGAGTCAAGGCTCTAAACAA
>NW_006499617.1:4853153-4889001 GCF_000471905.2 Amborella trichopoda | reverse complement strand
GTAGAGAGAGAGAGAGAGGATAGATAAGACTTTAGGCCGATACCCTTAGCCCTATCAAGGTAATTTTCTCTCTCCTCTCTCCTTTTCTCTTTCTCTTCCTTCTCTCTTTCTCTCTTTTCTTTCACTCTCCTCTCTTCTTCTTCTTTCCTTTTCTCTCTCTTCTTCTTTCCTTTTCTCCTTCTTTCTTCTTTCCTTTCTTTCTCTTCTTTCTATTCTTCTTTCCTTTCTCTCTCTTCTTCTTTGCTTCTTCCCCTTTTCTTCTCATCTCTTCTCTCTGCTCTCACATGCGACAGGTTGAGCCGCTGCTCATCTCTTCTCCCCCGTCTTCTTCTCTCTCCACTTCTTCTTTCTTCTTTCTTCTTTCTCAGTTCTCTCAGGGACAGCAACGTGGGCCCTACCCTACTGGTGGGCTTCGATGCCGTCTCTATTTGCTTCTTCTTTTCTGTCTCTCTCTCTCTCCCCTCTCATGGACATCAATGTGGACCCTACTCTACTGGCGGGCCTTGATGTCATCCCTGTTTTCTTCTTCTTTCCGACTCTCTCTCTCTCTTCACTCTCCTGGTCCATGCTCCTCTCTTTCTCTCTTCACTCTTTTGGACGGCAACATAAGCCGCCATCCATGCTTCTCTCTTTCTCTCTTCACTCTCGTGGACGACAGAATAAGTCGTCGTCCATGTTTCTCTCTCTTCTCTATTCTTCTCCCTCTCTCTTCTCTCTCTATTCTCTCTCTTAACTCTCTTGGACGACAGCATAAGCCATCATCCATGCTCGTCTCTTTCTCTCTTCACTCTCTTAGATGGCAGCATAAGCTGTCGTCCATGCTTCGCTCTTTCTCTCTTCACTCTACTGAACAACAGTATAAGCCGCCGTCCATGTTTCTCTCTCTTCTCTATTCTTCTCTTTCTCTCTCCTTTCTCATGGTTGGCAGCAGCCGCCCATGATCTCTCTCTCTCTTTTCCCCTCTTCCTCTCTTTCTCTCTCTCCCTTTCTGCGTGGATGGTAGCATAAGTCGTTGTCCACGTCTCTTCTCCTCCTTTTCTCTTCTCCTCCTTTTCTCTTCTTCTGTCTCGCCCTTCTCTCTCTTCTCTTTCAGAAATCTCTCTTTCCAAAATCTCTCATCTCCTTCTAAAATTTCTCTCTTCCAATATATTTCTCTTTTGTCGTCTTCCAATTTCTCTCTAATCTCTCTAAAAGCTTATTTGTTTTCTCTCCCTCTCTGAAGAGCTAGGTGAAAACCAAACTAGCATTCGTCCCTTTTCTCTCTCTCTTTTTTTCAAAAAAAATACATTTTATCTTTGAAGAGCTAGGTGAAAGCCAAACTAGTGTTTCTTTCTCTTGTCTCTCTTCAAAAAAATATTTTCTCTCTCTATCTCTAAAGAGCCGGGTGAAAGCTAAACCAGCCTTCGTCTCGCTTTTCTCCCTCTATTCCCTTCCCTTTCTTTCTCATCTCTCCAAAAGTCTCTTCTCTCTAATGTCTTCTCTCCATCTCAACCCTTTTTCCCTCATTCTCTATTAAAAGGAAGATGTGTTGTGAGTCCCCTGTTAAAGAAGACGCCGCAAGGCTATCCAATTGACACGGACTCTATGATATGTCTTCTTCATTTTCCCCTTCGAGTACACACGTATGTGTGCGCTCATCCTAAGACAAGCTGGGGTCTTCTGACCCACTTGTCTGTACCTTTAATGTGTGTGTGTGTGATTGCAGGAAAGAAGAAACAGGTCAAGGGAGGCGATTCCGAACCAGTCACAGATCAGGGGGTATTCTAAGTGATCTAAGAGGGCGCCCACGTGAGCAGCCCGAGCGTGTCACGAACCCATGTGAAGTAAGTCCTGCCTCACGATCAAATTCTCCTATCATCGGTTGGTATTCTTGCGTGTGTTTTCTTTACGTGGTTCTTGAGAGAGCGATCTCTGGTCCTGGGCTTGACGTGAACCCAGAGCCATGCCACCAGGTCATCCCGACCTGGAGGGTGAGATCAAGGCACCTAACCAGCTTGGCGACTCCACTGGGGACGCTACCCCATTGTCGGATCATTCTTGCTTCGCTTTCCTTTCTTTTATTCCTACTTTCTTACACACACATGCCATCGGGATCGTTCAACCCCTTTATCCGAGTCGGGGATTTTCTAATCCCCGCACTCGTGAGTCTTCCTCGAAAACAGGTTCCACGAACCTTGTTCTCGACCTTCCTTCTGAGTGTTGACCCAGTGTCACACTCCCAGGTCCTCACTTGGATTGGTGTGAGGAGGGACCTAAAAGTCCCTCACTCCCCATCTTCTAGCATTGGTGGACCCTCCACCAATGTACCTTGCATGGGTGGCACAATAGCCACCACACACCGCATGCAGCCTGTTATCGGCAAGTCACTCGTCGGTCCCACTCCGTGGGGCAGTTGAAAGACCATCCTTTCCTTTCCTGCAACTGGCAGTATGCGGGTTGTCGTAAGGCCACCTCCTACTCTCTATCTCATTGGGCCCCTGTAACAAGAGGCTCGACACACCGAGGAGGAGACCCCAAGACCACCACCTCCCACACACTCACCAGAGTTCGTGGTCCATCCACTCAAGCCACACCTCGGGGCAACCCTCAGGCTGCCTCGAATCACTGTCAGGGTTCGAGTCTTCCTAGACCCAGCCCTATACACCTTTTGCATATGCATCGCATTGCTCGAGGAAGCCCTGTTGTTACACCTACCTGGGCACACGAGAGACGACCCCTTCATCGTCCCTCACCGTGCATAGCTGCGCACTCTGTGAGAGGTGGTCATAAGGCCAACCCCTCATGCACACATGCTCACAGCACTTGACCTCCAAAGGCCAAACCTGCTGCAAGAGCTCGGGTTGACCTCCAAGTCAACCAGAATCCTTCACGTGCCACAACCACAGACAGCCCCAAGCTCCCTATCGAAACGTCATTGGCGGTCGTCTCCTCCCCCGTTCGTCCCCTCTCCTTCGGTCGAATCACCCAAGACTTAGCACTCGAAGGTCTTCCCTAAGAGTACCCTCCTGTAGTGCCCTCTTCAGACCCGTCTTGCCTTTGGAGTTCAAAAAAGAGCTCGGGGCAAGACTCTCTTTGGTGATGAGGTCCTCCATCCCCCATCTCTCTCTAAGCCAAGACAGAAGCCCGAATTGACTGTTGTTCCTATCCCGCATCCCTTGCATCACCTCATGGAGACAGCCCTGACATGCTTGAGGAAGGCTGACCGTTCACAATCACGGTCCCGGTCTCGGTTCTAGAGAGAAGTATACCAGAACCTGAGAGCCAAGCACGACAAAGGCATGCGAATCATGTAGAGGGAAGGACCCAGCACATTCGGGGTAAGTAAATTTGCAAATCCCCTGGTTGAGAACCCCTTCTACCCACTACAGGCAGCAGTAGAACCTGAGATGGGAAAGCCATAATCATGCATGGTTGTCAGTGTCATTGGAGACGACCCAACCGTGCAGCCCCTACTGTCTCAAGACCGTCACGAACCAATCCTCACCCGGTTTGCATACAAGGCTCGAGCTCAGTCGGAGCATGTCGAACCCCTGTTGACCGACCTACCTCACCCAATCTGGCGGGCACGCAAGATCCTGACCACGCAAGAAACTGACCTCCTAGACGAGAGAGTCAGCATGATGATCGTCAAGGACCCCAATGATGATCAAGAAGACCACATGGATTAGCTCAAGGTATGATACGGCGGATGATGGAGAAAATTGAATTGATGGAAGGTGCCTAGCTCCCTGGGAACTTATCTCACCATGATGCCAATTCTCCTCATCCAGCTGATCAAGCCTCGAGGCAATCGTCTCCTCCCGGTTCGCATCACCATTCCTCCCCTCATCATGTCTCACATGCCGACATTGATTCCATGGTCAGTCGTAGCATGCGGGCAGACAGATCCCGAGTGTGCAAGATACAGCTCTATACTGGAAGCCTTATCCCTCCTACATTGACCAGCTCCCATGTCCCCCCAATTACCAGAAGGGGAGACTCCCTGCCTTTAAAGGCATGAGTTCCCCTCGCCAGCATATAGCCCATTTTATTTCGGCATGTCAAGAGACAGCTGCTGATGGGAGGCTCCTCCTCCGTCAGTTTGTTGAAACTCTCGACGGGCCGACATTCAAGTGGTATGCCCGGCTTCCCCCGAACTCAGTACGAACCTGGGAAGAGATGGAGCACTTATTCTATAAGCGCTTCTACAAAGTCGAAAGAGAAGTGCAAGCCATCGAGCTCCTCACAATGACCCAAGGCCCGGATGAGTCGGTTGATCAATTCATTGCAAGATGAAGAGACCTGAATGCGCACCAGACCACCCTTATGCTTGAGATTGATGTTGTTCAGACATGTGTTTGCAACATGCGGCCGGAGATCTCTCTGCATGTCGAGGCCTCAAACCATACTTCTCTATCGGATCTGATCTCCAAAGCAGTCGGCATAGAAAGCCTCTTCAAGCATCATGACAAGCCCCAAGTGCAACATCAAGCGGGGGAAACAACCGAAACTCTGGTAATGCTCACCCCAATTCTTGGGGCAGTCAGCAGAGAGGGATCATCAGCACCGCTATCACCATATCTGATCTCAAGAAGGCCTCACCCCAAATCATGGATTTCTCCAAAGGAGTGAACCCCGCGAATACTCAAGGAACACCTCAGGCAAGTCAACAAAAACCCCAGCCCTATAATAAGGTGCCTCCACCTCCGAACCTTTATGGAAAGGACTATTGGGTAGAGAAGAGAAGCAAGGTCTATAACTTTGATAAGGAGTGGGTCCCGAGCCTACTCCAAATGTTACTAGAACAACAAATGATCGCCTTGCCTGAGATGAAGAAGCAAGAAGATGTTGATTTTATCACCCACAATAATTATTGCACCTATCACAAAATTTTGGGGTAACCTGTTTAGGACTGCTTCACTCTCAAAGATCACATTGAGGCCCTAATCCAAAAGGGGCAAATACAACTCGACAGTCTCAAGAAAGCATTCGGGGCAGCTGAGGCATCCCACATGGTGACAATTCAAGAAGATTGTTTGAGGGTATTTTTCGACACTTATTTCCCCGATGAGAATAAGGAGAGAGAAATTGACAACCTAGGTCCACAGGTACCAAAATGCTTGTGGTCTACGGAAGCTGTAGGACAATAAGACCTGATCCAGAAGTGAAATTTTCAAAAGTCTCAGAATGGCCCAAGAAGGTTTAAAACGTACTTAAAAGTCTCCTAAGAATACCTGCCAAGTTTCGTCACAATCCGATGAGTCTAAATCAGTGCAAATGCATAAACAATTTTCAAAAAATCGGCCTCTATCGTCCTAAAAATGAACATTATTACTATAGCCCTATCACCGGAGCATCAAATGACTATGGGACCATAACCATTGGATCCAAAATTTTCTAAAACCCCTAGAGACCAAGTTTCGACTTGAGAAGGCTTTCTTAGACCAAGTTATGGCTAAATTACCCAAAATAGATAGGCCTCAGGCTATTACCGTACACCCTCAGTGAACCAATTTCCATTAATGGAAACTTTGTTCATGGGTTTCGGGCCAAACTTTGGAAGGTCGTATCTCTCTCATCCCAGGTCAGATCAAGCTCAAATTTTAGGAGCATGTTCGCCTCGTCGACTCAAGCATTTCGATATCGGCACGGCCTATGTCGTGGCCCGAGCTGGGAGAAAAACAAGAGAGAAGATTGAGATTCAAGGTAAGGTTGCAGATTTTCCAATAGGAGAGTGCCTCGATCGAGCAGCCACATCATGATGATCACACTTTGGATCGGCCCGAAATCAGACCCATTACGAGAACGAGGTCAGAGACTTCGTCAGAGTCGAACCTCGCAAGTGATGGACTTTCAGATTCAACGTGCGATGAGTACGAAGTTGCTACACTTTCCGTCCACCGAAAACCAAATTTCGGACAAAAGTCCGAATATGAAAAACATTCATTTGGGCACCAAATCGAGCCACGTTCGTCACCAAATGCTCACGACAACTCGCTCATCGATATTCAGCAAGGAAATCATCGAAAAGCATCGAGAAACATGCGTAGTCTTAAAACAAAGATCACACGTCTCTCGTGATTTTTGCACTTAATGATCGTGACTCGAAAGTCCGATCCATGACTCGAAATGAGTATCAAAAGGACCATCTTCTTGAGTCGATCAAGCCAAAGAATAATCTTTTGACCGAACGGAGGTCGGAAAGACCCCGAACAAACCCGAGAAGATCGAAAGAGTTCTTGGGCACAACAGGGACTCAATTGAAATTTCAGGATTTGTGGGTGAGGGGAAAAATCGTCATTTTGCCCTTACTTTCTTATTTTTCTTTAATTCAGTTAATTCCTATTTTTCCACAATTAGGTTAAGAATTGGGCAACTACTCATGTTTGGACTAATTTCTATAAATATGCACGTGATGCTCATGTAATGGACCCCCTCTTCATTAATTAAATTTTTTGCTTAGAGAGAGATGACGGCTTAGAGAGAGAGAGGTGGCAGATGACGGCTCATAGGGAAAAACTCAGAGCGAAAAACTCATAGATAGATGACGGCTTAGAGACAGATGGCAGTTAAATCCGCCATCTGTGTTTCTCTCTCTCTCTTCCTTTCTTCACAGACGACAGACGACAGTTAAAGCTATTGTCTATATTTTTCTCTCTTTCTCTTCCTTTCTTCATAGACGGCAGTTAAAGCTACCATATGTGTTTCTCCCTCTCTCTCTTCCTTTCTTCACAGACGGTAGTTAAAGCCACCATCTGTGTTTCTTTTTCCCTCTCTTCCTCTCTTCACAGACGGTAGTTAAAGCCGCTGTCTGCATTTCTCTTTCTCTCTCTTCTCTCTTTCACAGACAGTAGCTATGTCGCTGTCTGTATTTCTCTTTTTTCTTCTCTTTCTTTCACAGACGGCAATTATGCCGCCGTCTGTATCCATTATGTCTGTTTGGCACGGCAGCATAAGCTGTCGTGCATGACTTTTGTGTCTCTTCTCTCTCCTCTTTGTCTGACACGATAGCGCAAGCCGTCGTGCACGACAACTCTCCTTTCTTCATCTTACCCCCTTCTTTTATTTATTTTCCACCAAGGAAGGATGTTTGAGTCCCATGTTAAGGAGACACCGAAAGGTTGTCCAATTGACATGGACTCATTAGCATCATTCCCCATATTCCTTTCTAAAAATATACGCCTATGTGCATTGACCCAAAGACAAGGTGGGGTCTTCTGACCCACTTGTCTGTATACCTAATGTGTGTGTGTATGTAGTAGCAGAAGAAGAAGAAACAGGTCAAGGGAGGCGATTCCGAACCAGCCGCAGGCCAGGGGGCATTCCACGTGATCTAAGAAGATGCCCAAGCGAGCAGCCCGAGTCTGTCACGGACCCACATGACATGAGTCCCTCCTCGAGACCCAAATTCCTCTCTCACCGATTGGTACTCCTGCCTGCATCCTCCTTACGGGGTTCCATGCTACCAGGTCATCTCGCCCCGGGGGCGAGATCAAGGCACCTAACCACATACCTTCTTCAGGCAATGTTCTTTATGATGCTTCAAGTAGGGTAAAGACCTTAATGATCCCCTGCATACGTTCGACAAGGGTGACGACATTAAAAGCACCGCTCAATGGTCCAAGTAAGGTAAAGACCTAAAGATCCCCTGCGCATATCTATGTCTGGTGACAACGTTAAAAGCTACCCGGATCGGTCCAATCTGAGTGATGACCTAAAAAGCTCTCCCCCATATTCTATCCCCGATTCTTCTAACCCTTCTTCTTCTTTTTCTAACATGTCTTTTACAGGTTTGACTCTCGAATGCCTGGGCTTTGAGGCTCTTGACGAAGAGCTTAAAAGCTACAACATTAGCAGGCGACATCGAAAGTAGCTGAAGAAGGCAGTAGCCCAAGCAATTGGGCTCCTGTCAGTCACTAATGCCTTGGCATCTAGAGCCAACAAGAAGCGCCCTCCCACCATTGAGGAGCTCATCAAGCGTCACAGGAATCCCAATATCAAGAGATCCCAATGGCCTCATGAGCCCGACCTCGAACAACGATTGGGAGAGTTCCGTTCTCTTGAAGCCTGCCACATGATGCAGATCTCTGAAGATGTAGTTGAAGCTGACCAGATCGACCTAAAGTCAGGGAGGAAGTTGCAGCCACTCATGCAGAAGCCTCAACAGCCTAGACTCTTGAAGTATCCTTGTCCCCCACTCATCCCATACCCAAATACCCCAACCAATCTACCACCTCTCAATACCCGGGACCACCATTGGTTCCATACACCAAACCATCTTCAGACCCTCAACCTCCATCAACCTCCACTTCATCAAAACATACCCTTGCTACCTAATCTAACCAGTCCACACTGGACTCGGCTGTACAACCTGGCCAGTCGGCACCAAATCCAGTTGCGCAACCTTTGCCTACCCATACCACACAACCTCTCCAAGCCAACCCAGCTGCACAGCAAAGTCAGCCGGTACCCCAAAACAATCCTTCACAACCTAAGCCTACCCCACAACCTACCGTCTCACTAAAGCCCGTGGTAGATCCAGGAATACTCCGAAGTAGTGATCTTAAAACCAAGGATCACGTGGTGGCTATCTCTATGATCAACGAATCACAGAACCCTCCCGTTACACTCTCATGAGCCCTGCTCTCACCAACAGACCCAGGTCCTTCAGAATCCGCTCTCTCAATCTTATGCATTCCCTCTCCTTGAAACCGACCCCTCCTTAGGCACACAAGCATTTGAAGTAGCCACCATGCCCAACACCGTCAAAGCCCAATTTGAGGTGGAGATGTCAAAAGCATGGCTAGCTACAAACTCGGAGATCAGGGTATTTGAGGTCAACGAAGAACTCTTGGGTTAGCCAACCGCTGATGAAGGAGAAGTTCAGGAAGCCCTTGAAGTGTGGGAAGAAGGAGGACAAGCAACGATCAATGATTTGGAAGAGAAACATGGGAGATGAGACTGACCCAAGGTTGGCCGTCATTTCGACCAACATGTCGCCAGATAAAAAAGAAAACTACATCGCCTTCCTGGGACCAAATCGAGATGTCTTCACCTAGCAATATCATGAGATGCCCGGTCTCTATCCCCAAGTCGCGATACATTAGCTCGGTATTGACCCATCCTTCAAGCCTGTAAAGAAGAAATCGAGAAGGTTTAAGATTATATTACCATCATGCCACTAAAATCTCAGCCCTCTGATTACACATATGTCCGTCATTTTAAAAGTTTTTACAATTTTACTTAAAATTTTTACTTATTACATTTCAATTTTTGGATATTACATGTATATCCGTTCTGAGGAGCTCCAAAAACATTTTCCAATATTGTCCTATTTTTTCTCTTCAAGATCTGAAATGAAAAAGGAATTCAGAATATCAAGGTCCAAAATTTGCCTATTTTCGGAAATTTAGGATCCCAAAAAAAAAATCCATACTATCAAAGTCCGAAATAAAAAACATTTCGGACTCCAAAATTATAGATTTTTTATTTTATAATTTTCGGATTTTAAGAATTTGAAAATTAAAAAATTTTTGGTTTTGAAAATTCGAAAAATTCAATCATACAGTTCATGTAAAAATAAAAATCGGATTTTGAAAATCCAAAAAGGGCAATGCGGTTATTAAATTATTGACAAAATATTGTAATAACTGATATAAAATGGGTAGAGTAGTAATAAATTACAATTTTACTTGAACGTTTTTCACTTATTACATTCGAAATTTTTGATATTATATGTATATTTGTTCTTAGGATCCCCGAATTTTTTTTTCCAATATTGCCTCTCTTTTTTTTTAGGATTCGAAACAAAAAAATAAAAAATTCAGAACTTAGACATCCGAAATTTTCCAATTTTGGATCTTTAGAATCCAAAAAAAAAAAAAATTTGGAATATAAAATTCTCAAACTTCCCTATTTAAAAAATTTCAGATTTTGAAAATCCAAAAAGTTCAATAGTACTTAGTTGTGCAAACATAAATTTCAATATCGTTATTTTTCAAAATATTGAGAAAGTGTTGTAATAACAGATATAAAATAGGTAGATTAGTAATAATGGAAAATTTTCAGTAATAAATTTCGGATTTAAAAAATAAAATAGGGCATTATAATCAAATTTTAAATGTTGAGAAAATATTGTAGTAACGGATATAAAATAGGTAGGTTAGTAATAACGGAAAATGTTGCCTCTCCTTAAATAAACCAAAAAACTCTATTTCTGGCTTGCGCTAGATGCTCTCAATAGAGTCATTCTAATTTCACCTAAATTTTCTTATTATTACTACTCTACGTATTTTGTATATGATGTTACAATATTTTGCCAATAACTTAGAAAATGGCTAAATTGTCCTTTTTGAATTTTCAAAATCCGTAATTTATTTTTGCATGAACCAAGTATAATTGAATTTTTTGGATTTTCAAAATCGGAAATTTTTTAATTTCAAATTTTCAAAATCCAAAAATTGTAAAATAAAAAATCTACAATTTCAGAGTCCGAAATGTTTTTTATTTCATATACTAAAGAACCAAAAATAGGGAAATTTTGGATTTTGATATTCCGGAAATTTTTTCTTTTTGGATCCTAAAAATTTGAAATAGAGAAATTTCGGACCTTTAAGTTTTGAATTCTTTTTTATTTTAGATCTTGAAGATCTAAAAATAGAGCAATAGTGGAAAAAAAAATTGGGGCTCCTAAGAACGGGTATACCTGTAATATCCAAAATTTCAAATGCAATAAGTGAAAGTTTTAGTTATAATAACGTTTAAAATAACAGATATATGTGTAATTTTCCTAAAATTTTTATTAATTATGCGATCTATACACTTGAAAAAAATAGGAAAAATATCTCTTTATCCATTATTTTTAACTTCCATATCTCATGAGACCCAAGAATTGAAAATATTACTTGTAAGCAAAATGTCTCAATCTTTTCTATCTTACAACCCCCTGGACCCTTTTGACCATAAATTTTTTACCCAAACAATAACTAAAATGGCTCCCTATTCAAACTCCATCTCTCTCTCTCTCTCTCTAAAACTCCATCTCTCTCTCTCTAAACTCCATCTCTCTCTCTCTCTAAACTCCATCTCTCTCTCTTCCTCTTCTCGGTGTAGTTTACCAGCCAAGGGGTTTAGCTTGAGCTAGAACATGAGCACACCTTCTTATGTGTGTGAGAGAGGTGGAGTTTTAGAGAGAGAGAGAGATACGGAGTTTGGGTTTTAGAGAGAGATAGAGTTTTAGAGAGAGAAAGAGATGGAGTTTAAATTTTAGGGAGAGAGATGGAGTTTAAAGAGAGAGAGACGATGATGTGAGAGAGAGATGGAGTTTTGAGAGAGAGAGAGACGATGATATGAGAGAGAGAGAGAGTTTTAGAGAAAGAGAGATGGAGTTTTAGAGAGAGATATATAGACTCATTTCATAAGTTGTTGAGGTCAATAATACATGGTCAAAAGGGTTTAAGGGGTTGGAAAATAGAAAAGATGGAGTCCTTTTGTTTACAAGTAATACTTTTAATTCTTGGATCTGATGAGATATAGAAGTTAAAAATAGGGGATAATAGACTATTTTCTCAAAATAGAGAAAATGAAAAGATGAAGTCCTTTTGCTTACAAGTAATATTTTCAATTCTTGGGTCTAATTAGATATAGAAGTTAAAAATAGGGAATAGTAGGATATTTTTCAAAAAAATAATGTCTCGGTTTAGTAGAAATCAGCCAAAGTTTTGATGTTAAGATCTAAGTGTCAAAAAACTCTGATTTTAAACTTTTCTTATGATAATAATTATCAAATGATTCTTAAGTTATTCCTAAAACTTTAAATTAAAAAAAAATCCTCCCAAATAAATATTCTGACTCCTTAGGGGTTTTTTTTGGCAGCTGACGGGGACAAAAGTTTTAACCATTTTTTCCTCTTTGAATGTTGAAGCAAGGATTTTTGCTCCCTAAGATACGTGAATTTGAAGGTGGTGGTGTAGCCAAATGGTAAAATGCTTCAAAATTTTGTTGACCATATATTTTTAAGGTAAAGTAAATTATTAAGCCCATTTATGATGGTAATTACCAAAATCACACTCTTAGCATCAATACAATTGGCAAAATAAAATCTCAAATATGTCTCTATATGTTAGTCAAGGTTCACAAATTTGGCTTAGGCTAAAGCTCAAAACTTGGAGCCTATTCGAGCTGAGTTTATCATCATCATTTTAGCTTTTTTTCAATTAATTGGGGTTGGCTACATGAATCATGGTTCTCCATTCTGCTCTATTAAATGTCATATCATCAATGAGACCATAAGTTCCCATATCTTTTTGGACTACTTCCAACCACGTCCTTTTGGGCCAAACCTTGCCCTTTTCAGTCCTTCCATTTGAATTAACTCGCACCTCCTAACATGTGCAGTACTTGGTCGGCGTCACACATGGCCAGCCCACTTAAGCCTACTGTCTCTCATTTTATCGTCAATTTGTGTCACACCTAAATTCTCCTACCCAAGCTGAGTTACTAGGGGCCAATTACAAATTAGGAAAGTTTAATTTTAAGAAAAGTAAAATAAAAAATAGTAAAAATCAAAGTACACTAAGAACAATAAAAGAAGTCCAACTGAGATGAAAACAATAATATAAAACATAGAACTAGAAAAAGTTGATCTATAGCGGGAGACATTCTAGAAAGATACATAAGAAGAGAAAAAAAATAAATGATGAGGTTTATATATGGTTGCAACCTTAAATACTCAAAGTAGGCGCACCTCCAAACTTTATCATAAGATGTAATTTTGGTGTTGATATTGATAGGATAGTGCCAAAATTTATTTTAATCTCTAACAAATACATTTCTATTCTTTATCCGTGAAGTGTTGGGTGAAAGCCAAACCAATCTTCATCCCTCTTTATCTCTAAAGGATCTAGGTGAAAAATAGACCAGCTTTCGTTCATTTGTTCTTCTTTCTCCAAAAATGCTTTTCTCTAAAGAGTTGGGTGAAAGCCAAACCAACCTTCATCCTTCTTTTCTTTCTCTACTCTCTCTGAAGTGCTGGGTGAAAGCCAAACCAGCATTCGTCTCTTTTTCTCTGTTTACCCTCCTCTCGTCCGTTATCTTCTCTCTAAAAACTCTCTTCTCTCTAATTTCTCCATCTGGCCCCTCTTCTCTTTCCCTTCAGTATAAAATATGTACTAAGAGTCATGTCAAGGAGACATCGTAAGGCTGTCGAATTGACACAGACTTTATTTTGTTAATTCGTTCATTCTCTTTTGAGTACACACACATGTGTGCGCTTACCCTATGACAAGGTGGGGTCCTTAGACCCACTTGTATGTACTCTAATGTGTGTATGTAGTTGCAGGTAAGAAGAAACAGGTCAAGGGAGGCAATTCCGAACAGGCCACAAGCCAGGTGCATTCCGCGTGATCTAAGAGGGCGTCCATACGATCTAACCCGAGCGTGTTCCGGACCAACGTGATGTAAGTCCCGCTTCATGACTTAAATTCCTCTCTCACAAGTTGGTATTCCAACACGCATCTTTCCTCATGCAGTTCCTGAGAGAGCAGTCTCAGAACCCAGAACCACGCCACCAGGTCAACCTGACCCGAAGGGCGAGATCGAGGCATCTAACCAGCTTGGCAACTCCACTGGGGATACGCTACCTCAGAGTCGGATCGTCCTTGTTTGACTTTCATTTCTTCTGTTTCCTGCTCACTTACACACACGTCTATGAGATTTGTCAACTCCTTCATCCGCGTCAGGGATTTTCTGATCCCTACACTTGTGAGTCCACTTCGGGAATAAGTTCCGCGAACCTCGTTCCCGACCTTCCTTCTGAGTGTGGACCCTGTGTCACGCTCCCAGGTCCTAACCTGGATTGATGCGAGGAGGGACCTAAAAGTCCCTCACTCCCCATCTCCTAGCCTTGGTGGACCTTCCACCAACGCACCTTGCATGAGTGGCGCATTAGCCATCACGCACAGCATGCACCCTGCTATCGGCAAATCACTTACCGGTGCCACTACTCGGGGCAACCGAAAGGCCATCCCTTCCCTTCTTGCACATCGCAGTCCAGTTGCTAGTGCTTCTATGGGTCGCCGTAAAGCCACCCCCCACTTTCTGTCATGTCAAGCCCCTATAACAAGAGGATCGACACACCAAGGAGGAGGCCCCAAGACAGCCACCTCCCACACACGCATTAGAGCTCGTGGTCCATCGACTTGAGCCACACCTCAGGGCAACCCTCGGGAAGCTCCGAATCACTGTCTAGGGTCGGGTCTTCTTCGATCCGGCCCTGTATATCTTCTCCAAATGCATTGCACTCCTCGGGGCAGCCCTATGGTTGCGCTTAGCTGAGTACACGAGAGACGACCCCCTCATCGTCCGTCCCAGCACATGCCTACTCACTCTGTGAGAGATGGTCACAAGGCCATTCCCTCACAAACACGTGCTCACAATCCGTAGCCTCCTAAGACCCGACATATTGCTCGAGCCCAGGTTGACCCTCAAGTCACCAGGTACCCTTCTGCAAGTGGCACACACGCGCCACCCCCATGGATGACTCTAAGCTCCCGATCGAAAGGTCGCTGGCAGTTGTCCCCTCCCTCGTTCGTCCCTTCTCCTTCGGATGAACCACTCAAGACCTGGTACTCAAAGGGCTTCCCCAAGAGTACCATCTTGAAGTGCCCTCTTCAAACCTACCCTATCTTCGATGCCCACAAAAGAGCTTGGGGCAAGGCTCCCTTAGTGATGAGTTCTTCCATCCCCCGTCTCTCCCCAAGCCAAGACAAAAGCATGAGTTGGCTCTTGTTTCTGTCCCGCATCCCATGCCTCACCTCATGGAGAGCGCCCAGTCATGTTTGAAGAAAGTGGACCATTCACAATCACGGTCCCAGTCTCGGTTCTGGAAGGAGGTATACCAGAGCCTGAGAGCCAAACATGACCGAGGTGTGCGAACAGTACCGAGAGAAGAACCCAAGGCACTCGAGGCAAGCAAGTCTGCTGATCCTCTGGCCAGGAACCCCTTTTATCCACTACAAGCTACAGCAGAGCCCAAAGTGGAAGAACTGGAATCCTGTACGATTGTCAATGTCGTAGGAGACAACCCAACCG
This sequence comes from Amborella trichopoda, assembly GCF_000471905.2. The sequence goes on along the minus strand of NW_006499617.1, from coordinate 4,873,932 downwards.
TGCCGCAATTACGGTCCCAAGACCGTCGCGATCAGTGTACAAATCTCGAGCCCGGTCGGGGCATGCTGAACCACTGCTAACCAATTTGCCGCATCCAGTCATACGAGTACGCAAGGCTCCCCCTGAAGAAATAGTCAATGTGATGGTCAATGAGGAACCAAATGATGATTAAGAAGACCGTATGAATCAGTTTGAGGACATGATGCGTAAGATGATGGAGAAGATCGAGCTGATGGAGGGTACTCGCCTCCCTGTGAAATCTTACCAGGAAGCCAATTCTCCTCATCCCGCTGATCTGATCCCAAGGCAGCCACCTTCTTCACATGACCATTCATACCCTCATCAGGTTTCACAGGACGACATCGATGTCAAGGTCACCCACATTTTGCGAGGCTGACAGATCCAGGGCGTGCAAGATACAGCCTTATATTAGAAGCCTTATCCCTCTTATATTGATCAGCTCTCATTTCCCCCTAATTACCAAGAGGGGAGACTCCCGATGTTCAATGGCACGAGTTCGCCTCATCAGCATATCACCCACTTCTATTCGGTGTGTCAAGAGACAGCAGCTGATGGGAGACTTATTTTCCATCAGTTTGTTGAAACTCTTGATGGGCCAACAGTCAAGTGGTATGCTAGACTCCCACCGAACTCAGTGCAGACCTGGGAAGAAATGGAACAATTGTTTTACAAACGTTTCTATGTTCCAAACTATTGAACTTCTCACATTGAGCCAGGGTTCAGATGAGACAGTTGATCAATTCATCGCTAGATGCAGAGATCTGGCTGCATATCAAACTACCCCCATGCCTGAAATCGATTCAAACCAAGCATGTGTGCGCAACATGAGGCCAGAGATTTCCCGACATGTCGAAGCGTCAAACCCGACCTCTATATCGGATCTGATATCTAAAGTAGTCCGGATAGAGAATCTCTTCAAGCATCATGGCAAGCTTCAAACCCCACCATCAAATGGGAAAAACAGCCGAAGCTCCGGTAACAATCACTCCAATTCTCGAGGCAATCAACAGAAAGGAGTGATCAATGCTTCTGTCACTATATCAGACCCCAAGAAGGCTACACCTCAAACTCTGGATTTCTCTAAGGGGATGAACCCTGCAAACACTCAGGGGACACCTCAGGCAAGCCAACAGAAGTCCCAATCCTACAATAAGGTGCCTCCACCTCGGAATCTCTATGTAAAGGACTACTGGGAGGAGTAGAAAAAAAAAGTCTACATCTTCGATAAGGAGTGGGTCCCGACTTTACTCTGAATGTTGATTGAGCAATAGATGATCACTTTGCCTGAGTGAAAAGGCCAGAAGATGTTGATTTCTCTACCCATAAGAATAACTACGCATATCATAGGGTGCTAGGGCATCCTGTTCAGGATTGCTTCACCCTTAAGTATCACATCAAAGCTTTAATCCAAAAGGGGCAAATACAGCTCGATAGCCTCAAGAAGGCATTCAGGGCAGTTGAAGAGTCTCACATAGTGACAGTTCAAGAAGAAGTCGAGCAAGTATATCGTCTTGATGAACTACCACCAAACCTTCTTCAAGCGTTATTTTGCATGATGCTCCAAGTAAGGGTCCTCACACCGAAACCATCAAGACAACCTCAGCTCCTCGCTCTAGGGATTGAGAACCTCTGGTGCCCATATCACCAGATACGAGACCACGATTTAAAAGGGTGTTTCGGCTTCCGAGCTATAATGATAGAGAAAATAAGAGGAGGATGCTCTGTCATCTCTATCCTAGAGGATCATGCTCAATCCAGTAAACTGTCAACACAGGAGGTCGCTCAGACACAAATTCCCTATGACAACATGTTGCCTAAGCCTTCTGACTCCGATGAACCCTTGACTTCTCAACCATGGCAAGTCTACCGAAGTCGAAGCAGGATGAAATCCATGAAGGGGGAGGTTGTTTGCCAAGCACGACCAACCCCTAAGCCTCATGAACTTGGTCAGCTTGCGCCTGTTCCCAAAAATGGTAGAAGGAGGTGAGCACTAAGGGCAGCTCGCCAAAAGAGAAGACTCCCTCAGCCTCAAATTAAGGTCAAGCTCCTCAAACCCCTTCCTTCGTTGCCAACCCTACGGGATTTGCTACCCGAGTCAGTCCCTGGTACTAACCAAGACCCACAATCTAGTCAAGAAGGCATTCCTGAGCCTTCCTTTTCTAAGGTTCTCAACACGTCTGATAAGGGTGACGACATTAAAAGCACCCCTCAACGGTCCAAGCAGGGCGAAGACCTAAAAGATTCCTTTCACACGTCCAATTCTAGTGATGACACTAAAAGCTACCCAGATCAGTCCAATCTAAGTGATGACCTTAAAAGCTCTTCCCCTTCTTCTATCCTCGACTCTTCTAACCCTTCTTCTTCTGCTAACACGTCTTTTGCAGGTAAAAATCTCGAATGCCTAGACTTTGAGGCTCTCAACAAAGAGCTGAAACGTTGCAACATTAGCAGGCGGCATCAAAAGCAACTGAAAAAGACGGTGGCCCAAGCAGCTGGATTCCTGACGGTCACTGATGCCTTGGCGTCTAGAGCCAACAAGAAGTCTCCTCCCACGATTGAGGAGCTCCTCATGCAACACAAGAATCTTAAAGCCATGAAACCCCAATGGCCTCTTGGGACAAACTTTGAGCAGCGACTGAAAGAGACACGAGGGCAAAGCCTCCATTCTCACGAAGTATGCCACATAGTGCAGATCTCTGAAGCAGTGACCAACACTAACCCAATCAGTCTCAGGTCAGGCAAGAAGTTACAGCCACCTATGCAGAAACCGAAGCTTTTGAAGTACCCTAGTCCGCCACTCATCCCATATCCTAACACACCAACCAATCCACCACTCCTTAAGTTCTCGGGATCACCATTGGTCCCATATATTCAACCATCTCCAAACCCTCAACTTCCATGAACCTCCACTTCGTCAACACCTACTCCTATCACTCAACTAGTCCACACCAGACTCGGTTGCATGGCCTAGAAATCTGGAACCAACTCTGGTGGCACAATCTTTACCTACCCAATCCTCACAAACCCTCCAATCCATACCAATTGCATAGCAAAGTCAGTCGGCACCCCAAAACCAACCTCCACCACCTAAACCTACTTCACAACCTTCCATACCACCCAAACCCGTGGCGAGAGCAGGAACTCAAAAGGTTGATGATGACAAGGTCAAGTATGACATGGTTGGACACCTGAGGAAACTCCCTGCTCTTCTCAGCGTCTATGATGCCCTTATGCTCTCAAGAGACAATCGCATGGCTCTTGTTCAAGCTTTATCTTGCCCTGAGGTGTATGAGACCAAAGTAGAGCCCATCAAAGTAGACCCTGCAATTCTAAACAATTGTATGGTCGTCACTTTCTCGAATAATGACTTGCAGTTAAGTGGAAAGTTTCACAACCGACCTCTCTTCGTAACCTGGTGAGTTACAAGTGTGTCCCATCAATTGAATTATGCTAGACGGAGGATCAGCTATCCCAAGAAGGATTCTCACCCATCTAGGGCTGGGATCTGATGATCTCACACCAATGAACATCACGGTTCAGGGATTCAATCAGTTGGGTGAGAAACCAACTGGCACTGTCCGCCTTCGTCTCAAGATCGGTGAATTAATGATTACACCCAGTTACATGTAATCAACACTGACACCTCGTACAACATTCTCCTAGGTCGTCCTTGGATGCATGATTAAGGAGTGGTTCCATCCACCCTTCATCAATGCTTTAAGTACAGCCAGGATGGGAAACAGTACATGGTCAATGCTGACAAAAGAACGTTCCCCATCGCTGAGACACATTATGCCAAAAAGTACTACTTTGTAAACCCGGTACCACCTCAAGAGCCCAAGGATGATGAACAAAGATCTGTAAGAAGAGCGGAATTATCTCCCCATGAGGATGCTAAGGATGTAGGATGAGAGCTCTTGGATATGTTCAAAGAAGATGAGAGAAACGGCAAAATCATCCCTCTGACTTCTATCAACACCAATACTCCATATCCTCTCTCTGAAGCATTACCTGCTGCACTTGAAGATGAAGCTCTACCCTCCTCTTCTAGTCCAGAGGCAACCCCATCGGCTGTTGAACCAGTGACTACTGATGAGCTCAAGGAAGCCATGGGAGTAGATGCTTTGGCCCCAAGAGACACGTAACCGCCAGACCAACAAAAGGTCTTGCTCATCCCAATTGCACTTCTTGAGGCAGAAGCATCACGGCAGCCAGATCGCAATATCCTTCGCATCCCGGCCTTTCTAAGAGAAGAAGGCGTCCCTCATCTAGTCCAAGGGTCAGCTCAGGCATGTGACTCTCTAAAAGTCCTACACATCCCGAACTCCTTAGTAAAAGAGAAGCCAAATGGAAATTGCTCGCCCCACCATCAAAGTCAAGTAACTCTTGCTGAGCTAAAGAAAGAAATGTAAGGTCTTCAAAACCAATTAGAAGCCTTGCGTAAAGGGAAATCCAAAGTAGAAGAAGCCCCTTCGATATGGACCGCTTCAAAACCCCTCGAGGGATTCATGTCGGAATCAAAGAGCGATGACGGATAGGAGATCTCAAAGAACTCATCTCGTCAAAAGGCCAAAACCTCCCCTAATTGGAGTCTCTATAGTTAACAGGCTCATCGCATCATAAAGACGATGCACTATGAGCATCAGACTAATCAAGGACTAAGAGGGGAAAAGGGAACCGCTGCTCCATTTGAAGTCATTGAGGCCACAGTTGCTTGCCACACACCAAGACAAGGGCTCGGGCACTCTACCTCATCGCATCTCTCTCCCTGAAAAGTCAGACACAACGAAAACCCAAAAGGGCATCGTGGGTAAAAATGTCAAAAAAAAGAGACGGACACGGTGAAAACCCGAGAGGGCGCCATGGGCAAAGGCATCAAAATAAAAAGGATGGGCACGATGAAAACCTGAGAGGGCATCATGAGTAAAACAAAGAAAATGGCAAACATGGTGTAAAAACCACGAGCAAAAAGGCCAAAAAGAAAAAAAAATCTTTTCAAGATCTCATGAAAAACAAAAATGGCACACACCCCAATGACTTAAATGAAAACCCGAAAGGGAATTTAAGTTAGAAAGGAATTTATGAAAGAGAAGCTGCTCACAAGGAAGGCCTCTTATGTCTGACAGTTTCTTGAAAGGCAGTAATGAAGGATGAAGAAATGCAAGGTAAGAGCAAGCAAAAGCAAAAGAGAGACTTCATTCATATTATCAAAATTTGTGTACAATTGTTTGTATACTGTCAAAAACAACAAAGGAAAAAGTGAAGTCACTCTCAAAATTGATCAGTGATTTCATTGATCTTCACCCTAGACTCTTCAGCTGCAGCCTTCGTGCCTTGAGCACACTCCTTCAGCTTAGCCACCATTCAAGTCTCTTGAGTCATCAAAGCAATTTCTGATTCAAGGACACGGGCGAGTTCTGATTGCTCTTCGGCAAAGGCCATATCTAGACCTCTCATTTGTTCCATCTCCCCCTTTTAGTTCATCAAACACCTCTCCTCTTTTATAATCCTCATCCTGTTGACCCTGGCAAAAACCTCAGCGTGTTAATGCTAAGCGTCCCTCGTCGCATGCCACTGTCGAGCATGTCTCCCACCACGAGCTGTCGTGTGCGTACCGCCAAGCGCATCCCTCGTTACAACCGCTGAGCATGTCTCTCACCACGAGCTGCCATGTGCCACCGACGAGTGCACTTCTGGCCACGAGCTACCTTGTGCATATCGCCGAGAGCATCCCTCGCCACATATTCTGCCGTGTGCACTTCCACCGTCGAGCGCACCCCTTCTGCATCTGCACCCACAACTTTTGCATGTGCCTTCACGCATGCCTTCCCTAGTCGGCCCGTTTGTGTGTGCACCGGCAAGGTTCAACCCTCAACACTTGGCCATCCCTATTGGAGTCATATTCAAGCCTTAGTCTTTTATCCCTATGGAGTCATACCCACTTCCTAATCCCCAGTGAGCTGACTTTCACCTATAATCCTTCACTGAGCCACCTTCACGATATGAACCCACTATTCATAAACGGTCTTGGCCATTTCATCCCCAGTGAGTCAGACCACCATTCAATAATTCATTCTCCAATGAGAGTTTCCCTCATTAAGCTACCCACATACATGGCGACTCATACATCGGTCCAGTTGTATGACCCTAAACTATAGTGCACATCCTAGCCACATGACATTAAACTGCTTTGCACAACAGTCCAGTTGTAGGACTTTAAACTACAGTGCACTTCCTGCCCGCATGACGTTAAACTATTTTCCACAACGGTCCAATTGTATGAACTTAAACTATATTGCACGTCTTGACTACATGACATTAAACTGCTTTGCACAACGGTCCAGCTGTATGACCCTATACTGTAGTGCATGTCCTGGCCACATGATGTTAAAGTGCTTTGTACAACGGTCCAGTTGTACGACCTTAAACTATAGTACACGTCCTGGCTGCATGACATTAAACTGCTTTGTACAATGGTCCAAATGTATGATCTTAAACTATAATACACGTCCTGACCGCATGATGTTAAACTGCTTTGCACAACGATCCAACTATATGACCTTAAACTATAGTATACGTCCTAGCCGCATGATGTTAAACTGCTTTGCACAACGGCCCAGCTGACCCTAAACTATAGTGCACGTCCTGGCAGCATGACATTAAATTGTTTTGCCTAACGGTCCAGTTGTATGACCCTAAACTATAGTGCACGTCCTGGCCATAGGACGTTAAACTTCTTTACACAACGGTCCAGCTGCACAACCCTAAACTATAGTGCACGTCCTAACCGCATGACGTTAAACTGCTTCTCACAACGATCCAGTTGTTTGACCCTAAACTATAGTGCATGTCTTAGCCACATGCCATTAAACTGCTTAGCCCAGTTCTCGATGGCATGACCGTAAACACTCCCCTATACATGTCCACATCATCTCCACTACCTCTTAGCAAGTCCATCTCCATAAACTTCTTGGATTCCCCAGTGAGTCGTACCCATGCTCACGAAACCACTGTGAGCCATTCCACCATCCATACTCACCGTCAGTTAGTGGGTCATCATTATTTACCTTCCATATAAACACAATCCATCATTCACAAACGGTCTCGTGCCATCCCCCTCAAATGAGTCAACCCATTATCATACTCATTTCATGGCCTCCACAAACCTTCATCCATCTCCATTGTGGTCCAACTGTATGACCCCTAAACTATAGTACACGTCCTGGCCGCATGATGTTAACCTGTTTATCCCAGGTCCCGAAGGCATGACCTTAAACAGGACCTCACAAAAAAAACGGGCATGGTGTAAACCCAAAAAGGGGAATGCCATGAGCAAAAATGACGGATAGGCATGGTCACGAAACCATAAGTAAGAGTGTTCCGTAAATAAAAACCGGGCACGGCGAAAGACTGAAAGGGCACCGTGAGTAAAAACGAAAAAATGGCAGACCCAGGTCATGGGCAAAAGAGCCTAATAAAAAGGAAGTTGGTGAAAACTGTCTTTACGGCACCACTTCTCCCAGTCCAAGTGAAAACCCAAAACGTTGCTCAAACTAATAAATAGGTTGATGCAGCACTCGCCTCCATAGGCAGCTTCAGCCGGCATTTCAAGAAAAATCCTTGGTAGCAGAACACCCTATTGTTGAGACCCAAAAAAATATAATAAATAAAAAAGTAAAGCACATTATCATTCATGGACAAGAAACTGTCAAGTCAGGTCAATACCTACCCACAGCAACCAGGGTAGAGCAGCCTCGCCAAAATCCCTCCCTGGCCGGGCCAGACATTCGGGACAGGCTAACAAAAAGCCCCCGACTGGACTCGACAGGATAGGGCCCACAGAGGTACCCTGCTTGTCAAAGCAAACCTGGTGTAGCAAAAAACAATGTCGCAAATAGGTCCAACAAGGGTGAAGACTTTAAAAGCATCTTGTATGTCCAACAAGGGTGAGGACTTTAAACACATCCCGCAACGTCTCTTCTCCCCCCTAACGTCTCCATGTCTGGGTCTACAAGCCCTCAAGCAAGGGCCCTAGCTGTCTAAGCACCTTGGTCACCCCTCTGGGAAGCAACTTCACACGACTATCCATTTGACGTTCGTGTGATTCGGTGATTAGGAAGAAAACTAAAGTCGATGGACCAATTTTGATTATGAATATTGTCCTTCTCGCTTCTATTGAAGAAAAACATTCGGTGGGGCACATTTTGAGGTTATTTTCTGTCACTTGTATCCCCCGTTTGAATAAGAAGAGAGCAGTTCATGACCCAAGTCCGCAGGAACCAAAATGCCTGTGGACCACGGAAGCTGTAGGTCAATAAGCCTTGATCTGGAAATGAACATTTTGACAGTCTCAAAATGGCTCAAAAACATGCAAGAGCATGGCTAAGGGTTTCTAAGAACACCTGCCAAATTTTGTCGCAATCCGGTGAGTTTTAGACAGTGCAAACGACAAAACAGTTTTGAGAAATTTCGCCTCTTTCGTGCTGAAAATGGGCTCTAAACTACATTACCATTATCGAAGTGTCAAATGGTCTCCAGACCATCTCCATTGAATTCAAAATGGTCGAAAACCCTCGAGTACCAATTTTTTGAGAATTCAGATGCTTTTGAAGCAAGATATGACCCAATTACCCAAAATGGGTAGTTCGTACACTATTACTGTGAACCCTCGGTGAACCAGTTTCCATTAATGGAAATTGTGCTTCTCCATTTCGGAGGAAAACTTTCTATGGTCGTATATTCCTCATCTTAGGTCGGATCAAGCCCAAAGTTTGGGAGCATGTTCGTCTCAATGACCCAGTTGATTTGATATGTGGCATGCATGATGACATGTCCCGTGCCAAGATAAATTGACGAGATAAGTTCGTCAGAAAGTTCCAAAAGTAGCAAGAAATTTCCAGCACCACGTCCCCTTGATCAAACTCTCGTATCACGGCGCTTGCTCGTCAGATCGACGCAAGGTCAGACTGTTACGACCACAAGGTTAAGAGCTTTCTCCGGGTCTAACCTTGCATGTGATTGACGGTCGGATTCATCAGAAATTAGGGATGAACAGTGGAAAATTCCAACCACCAAGATCAAATTCAAAGTTTCCCAATTTGGAAAAGGTTGTCCGGGCACTAGATCGAGCCGCTATATTTGCAAAATGATCGTGGCAATATGCTCGTTACGCTATAACGAATAAATCAGAGAAAAACACTGAGAAATGAGCTGAACCCTAAATCTAAAGTTGCATGTTTTCCCGTGTTTTTGTCGCGTCGTGATCATCGCTCTAGAGTCCGATCCATGGCTTGCAGTAGGTATCAAAATGACCATCTTCTCGAGCCGATTAAGAAAGAATAATCTTTTGGCCGAATGAAGATCGAAAGGACCACGAATCAGCCACGAAAAGCTTACAAGAATGAATGGCCATTACAGGGACTGATTTAGAATTTTAGTGCAGGGGCAAAATCATCATTTTGCCCCCTATTTTATTAATTTTTTTTAATCCATTTAATTGTTAATTTTCATCAATTAGGTTAGAATTTGATCATCCACCCATGTTTGGATTGCATGTACTCTCTTCATGTAATGGATCCTTCCTCAATCAATAAAAATTCAAACTTTTTGCTTGAGTCTTGGGTCATGGTTTGTAGAGAGTGAGAGAAGAGAAAATCTGGATGGGTACCCTTGGGTCTCCTCTATTCCTTCTCTCTCCTCTCTTCCTTCTCTCTCCTCTCTTAACCTTCTCTCTCCTCTCTTCCTTCTCTCTCCTCTCTTCTTTTTCTCTTCCTCTCTCTCTTCCTTCTCTCTTCTTTCTCTCGCTTCCTTCTCTCTCTTATTCTTTCCTTTCTCTCTCTTCTTCTTTCCTTTCTCTCTTTTTATTCTTTCCTTTTCTTTCTCTGCTTTCCTTTTCTCTCTGTATTTTTTTCTTTTCTCATGCCTCCCCTATCTGTCATGCATGGCAGCACACACTACCGAGTGTGATATTTCTCTCTCTCCTCTCTTTGTCAGTTGTGCATGGCAGCGTACACTGCCGACGTGACATTTCTCTTTCTCTTCTCTATGTCTCACACGGCAGTGCACACTGTCATGCGCGACCTTCTCTCTCTTCTCTCTGTCTTGCATGACAATGCACATTGTCGAGCATGACCTTCTCTCTCTTTTTTCTCCTCTCTTCTCTCTGTCTCGCACGACAGTACACACTATCGAGCGTAACCTTTTCTCTCTTCTCTCTTCTCTCTGACTCGTACAGCAGTGTACACTGCCGAGCACAATCTTCTCTCTCTTCTCTCTTCTCTCTGTCTTGCACGACAGTGCACACTGTCGGGCACGACCTTCTTTTTCTTCTCTCAGACTCGCATGGCAATGAACACTACCGGGCGTGACACTTCCTTCTCTCTCTTTCCTCTCCATCTTGCAAGGTAGTAAATACTGCCAAGCGTGACATTTTTTTTCTCCTTTTTTCTTTCTCTCCTTTGCTTGTTTGACCAGAGGGCAGGCTGAGCCTTATGTCATTGTGTCAGTCATGTCACCGAGCAGTTTAGTCGTCGTACCAGTCACGTTACCGAGCCCGTCTAGCCACCGCGTCAGACCAGCCACTGCACCTGGCCAGCTGTCGTACCAGACTTGTCGCTGAGCAGTTTAGCTATCGTGCAAGTCAAGTTACTGAGCCCGTCTAGCTGCCGCCTTAGACCAGCCGCTATGCCAGACCAGCTGTCGTGCCAATCCTATCGCTAAGCACTTTAGTTGTCATGCCGGTCAAGTTACCAAGCCCATTTAGCTGCCGTGTCAGACCAACCGCTGTGCCAGACTAGCCGCCGTGCCAATCTTGTCACCGAGTAGTCTAGCCGGCGTGCCGATCAAGTTAACGAACCCGTCTAGCTACAGTACCTAACCAGCTGTTGCGTCAGTCTCGCCGCTATGCCGGCCTAGCCGTCCGGTCTACTTTTCTCTCTTTCCTTCTCTTCTCTTATTCTTTTTTCATCTTTTCTCCCTTTTGGAAGGTTTAACAAGAGCTAAGCTTTCCTCCACCCTCTCTTATCTCTAATCTTATTCCTCTCTTTAAACAAATACCTTTCCTTTCTTTATTCCTGAAGTGTTGGGTGAAAGCCAAACCAACCTTCATCCCTCTTATCTCTAAAGGATTTGGGTGAAAAACAGACCAGCTTTGTTCTTTTGTTCTTCTTTCTCCAAAAATTCTTTTCTTTGAAGAGTTGGGTGAAAGCCAAACCACCCTCCGTTCCTCTTTTCTAACTCTCTTTCTAAGAATACATCTTATCTCGAAAGGATCTGGGTGAAAAAACATACCAGCCTTCGTCTCTCTCTTTCTTCTTTCTCTTAAGTGTTGAGTGAAAGACAAACCAACTTTCATCCCTCTTTTCTTTCTCTACACTCTCTAAAATGCTGGGTGAAAGCCAAACCAGCCTTGATATCTTTTTCTCTCTTTACCCTCCTCTTTTTCTTTATCTTCTCTCTAAAAATTATCTCCTCTCTAATATTCTTTCTCTATCTAACCCCTCTTCTCTTTCCCTTCACTGTAAAATATGTACTAAGAGTCTCTTGTCAAGGAGACGTTGTAAGGCTGTCAAATTGACACGGACTTCATTATGTTAATTCTTTCATTCTCCATTGAGTACACACACACATGTGTGCTCATCCTATGACAAGGTGGGGTCCTCAGACCCACTTGTCTGTACTCTAATGTGTGTGTGTGGTTGCAGGTAAAAAGAAACAGGTCAAGCGAGGCGATTCCGAACCAGCCACAAGCTAGAGGGGGCATTCCATATGACCTAAGAGGGTGCCCATACAAGCTAGCCTGAGCGTGTCACGGACCCACGTGTCTTTCCTCATGCGATTCCCGAGAGAGCAGTCTGAGGTCTCAGATCCATCGCGAATCTTGAACCACGCCACTAGGTCAACTCGATCGGGAGGGCGAGATCGATGCATCTAACCAAACGCGTGGATACAAGTATTCTGACACGGATCCATAACACAAGAGAGGAAACAATACCGACAAAGGACCTCTCTCTTTCTCTCCACAAGAAAACACTTATGTATTTTATCAAATTCAATTCCATCTCCCTTTGAATGGTGTGTGTATCCTTTTATACATTTAAATCACCTTCTCATGTGACTTTCAAAAGATAACCCCTAATATATCTCCCTACTAAAAACTAAAAACAATAACTAATCAAAATAAATCTATCTCTAGATTCTTTCCATATGCTTCCATCCAACGTCCTAAGAGTGTGTTTGACACATGGAGTTTTTGGGAGCGGAAAGTACTCTCCCACAAATTATGGAAAACTGTTCTTCCATCATTTTTTTATGGAAGAGGGGTCCTCCAAAAATGAACCCATTTTAACATTAAAAAAAGCTGCATGGAAGGTCGCCCTTCCACTTTACATCTTCCACACAGTAATATCAAACATAGAACCAGGACATTTAACTCCTACTTCTAGAAACTTCCACTTACCAAACACACTCTAAAAGATAATTACAACTCCATACTTCATCCTTTCCACCTATGTGAGTCATTATTTTCCCTAGTTTCAACCCAACACAAAAGATAATACTCCTTTTAATATAGGAAATAAAATATATTTCCTAAAAACTAAAGATAAACACCTTTTACCCCCAACTAATACAAGAGATAAACTTTTCTAAACGAATTAAAAAACAACCTTCCTCCGAAGCTAACTCCATCGTACTTACCTTTTTATTTCTAAAGAAGGCTCCAAAAGAAATACTTTAACTTTCCTAAATAAAGGAAATATGGATACTAAAATACAACTAAAGATTTATCTTTTTTCAAAAAAGACACGTCCTAAACTATAGACTTTATTAAACTAAATTAAACAAATCCCTATTAATCTTATTTCTAAACATTGATCCTAATAAAATAAATAAAAAGTCTACCCAATTTCTAAAAATAAAATTAACAAAAAATAAAATTAAAATTTGTAGCCACTAAGTTTTGATCTGCGTCATTCTCTCTTGGTTGGAGAAAACTCGTCCTCGAGTTTTAAAGTGCACTAAGATAAGATTTGTAGTAGTCATGCCGCCTTCTTCAACTTGAATATTGAAAAACCTGTGGGTTACTGCATTGATCAAGACACAAAGATGATGCACTGAAATTGTGAAACCCTTGAGGAAAGGGCCGTTGTATGTTAATTTTTCAACCACATCAACTTGCTGAAATTGCTCAAACATCATGTTATAAAATTGCTCAAACATCACATTAGGGGACATCGCATATGCTTCTTGAAAATTGAAAAAATGATCATGCAACATGTGGGTTATTGCATTGATCAAGACACAACGATAGTGCACTAAAATTGTGAAACCCTCAAGGAACTGGTCATTGTATGTTGATTTTTCAGCCACATCAACTTGCTGAAAGTGCTCAAACATCATGTTATGAAATTGCTCAAACATCCCATTAGGGCACATCACATATTCTTCTGTTTGTTCGTTATGCATCTCTAAAGGCTGGATCTCCTCTGGGATAAAGTCAACATATTGAGTTTCCACCTCTCCATCAATAAGAAATTAGATATCCTTGTTGCGTCAAGGATAATTTATTTCCTTTCATCTTGTTTTTTATCAAAAAGAGGAAGTTCATCAAAGATGGGGTAACCTATGACATCCAATAATGATGATTGCAATGGAAGATCCAAAACTACACGTCCTTCATCTTCAATTGGTTCTTCATCAAACTTAAGCAGATCAAGTTCCCAACTATGAGAAAATAGATCACACTCCTGATCATGAGGCTTCCTATACAGAGCGTTGGCATGGAACAGGTTCTTGAAAATAACGTCTGACTCACTACCGTCATCATAGTGTGTCGAAGCTAGTTTTTACTCCAAACACAGGGTTATCTCTTATACTTGCCTTCTCAAGTTCTCCATCGCTCGGAGACCTCGGATGTTTCGTTCTCACTTGATGGGTTGAGTCTCGATGCCAGGCCATAGACCTTGTCCATGAGCCATGAAGCCAATCGATGAACACCATGATCCACAAGAATCGACTAGCTCTGATATCACCTGACGCAGTATAAAATTTACTGGCGAATACCACCAAGCAAAAGTAACCACGTTTAAGAGAGAGAAACAAAATCGGGAAGGAAATCACAAGAAGAAAGAATGAAATGCGCAAATACAAGTATTCCGACACAGGCTCATAACATAAGAGAAGAAACAGCACCCACAAAGGGCCTCTCTATCTCTCTACAAAAAAACACTTCTTTCTTTCATCAAATTCAATTCCATCTCCCTTTACATGGTGCATGCCACCTTTTATACATTTAAATCACCTCCTCAAGTGACTCTCAAAAGATAACTCCTAATATATGTTCCTACTAAAAACTAAAAACGATAGCTAACCAAAATAAATCGATCTCTAGATTCTTTCCATATTCTTCAATCCAACTTCCTAAAAGATAATTACAACTCCCTACTTCATCCTTGTCACCTACATGACTCATTATTTTCCATAGTTTCAACCTAACACAAAAAGATAATACTCCCTTTAAAATAGAAAACAAAATATATTTCTTAAAAACTAAAGATAAATACCTTTTACCCCCACCTATTACAAGAGAAACTTTCCTAAACGAATTAAAGGACAACCTTCCTCCCAAGCTAACTTCATTGTACTTACCTTTTTATTTCAAAAGAATACTGCAAAAGAAATACTCTAACTTTCTAAATAAAAGCTCACCTAGAAAATACGGACATTAAGGAGCCATTGAGGGTACCTGAAAATATATTGCCTATGAAATATTACTGTTGTAATAAATTACTAGCTTAAGGCATTTTCTAAAAATAAATTGTTGTTGTTTCGGTAGTATCTAGGTACAACCTGGGAAATACATCCTTACTTATTCCCATTTGCAAAGGGAGTAAATGATACATCCTTTTGGGAAAGAAGCTCTTTCACCACTAATACAAGCAGAGCTCATAACCCTGCATATGCAAATCCCAAATTTCATTGTTCTCTCCTCTTAATGCATTTCAGCCAGTGTTTAAGAATGACAAGACAAAACTGGCAATCCTACCGAGTCGATTATTGTCCAATACCTTGGCCAGTCTGAGTCAAAAGTAAAAATTTGATTTGATTGAAATTAAGTTAAAATCAATTCTTAACTAATTTGGCATTTTTGGATTAGCCGATTTTAGCTGTTGCTAAACAAGGTTGGACCAAAGAGTTACTAAACAAAGTTTGTAGGGCTGGCAATGAGCCGGGAAGTGCACCCCGGCCCGCTCTAAAAAGCTAGAATGTGGTCTAAGGGCTAGGCCACAATACGGCCCTTTTTTCCTTTTTTTTTTTTTTGGTTTTGGTTGTACTTCACCTATCCCAGCTCTAATAGGCTAGGGCTTCTTTAGCTTGGTCCGGTCCAAGCTGGGCTTGGGCCAACCCTATAGGGCCTAAGTTTTGACTTGGGATATGACTGGTCCGACCGAGGCCCAACTCATTGCCTGCCTTGAAGTTTGAATATTTTTTAATATATTTAATATTTTAAAACCATTATCCTTATTTTTTTATTCCCTTTTTTTAAATTAGATCCCATAAGTTTGACAAGTGACAAGAATAGGCGGTGGTGAGACCAGCTTTTACTCATTGAGCCCCTCATCAATTAAACACAAAGCTAATTTTTTTATAACATTATTTCAAAATTTGAACAAGTGCCAATACTAGGGAATTTGTTGGTGGGAGGGTATTTACATGGAAGGAGCGGCTTCCATATTTAACGTCAAGTTTACATGCTTTCTGAAGCCGCCTCTTCCATTTTGCAACTTCCATGCATAAGTTTATTTTAGTGGAACTTGAATTTTTCATTAAATTTCTACCAATCAAACACACCTTGAAGGAAAACTTTAAACAAGAGTTGTGAGACATAGCATGAGACAATGAAATGCAATTGGTACCCTTCATTTGATTAAGAGGAAGTCGGGCTTCCAAGTAGGGCTTCATGGCGACCCCTAAAGTAGGAGACAAGCTCATCGCAAGATGGAAACATCTGCCTGACTTCTATGCCTCTGAACCCTTCGATCCAAGAATGAAGGACCAGCATTTCCTCAGGATCATAATA
Source organism: Amborella trichopoda (assembly GCF_000471905.2). Next base: position 4,857,833 of record NW_006499617.1, on the reverse strand, counting down.
CTGTATTCCCCCAGCTTCCCCTAGTACTCCCATGCCGAACCTTATAGCATTAGCAACTATGCAAAGAAACCCACATGTTTCTCCATTAAAAACGTTCCCGTTGAGCTTGAGCCCTCCTTCAATGTGTTTTAGGCACTCATGAACCACTTTGAGGGCCTTATCTTGCACCTCTCCTCGTGTAGAAAAAGTTTTCCAGCAAGCAAGTGAACACTGTCTTTCAAAAAAAAAAAAAAAAAAAATTAAATAAAAAACGAGAAAAAGCGATGATCACATTTACTGTATGAAATTGTAATGAGGCCATTATGCCGGCCTAGAAATAAATCCTCTGGCCAATAGGAAGGTTATTTGTTTGCCTAGTGTTCAAGAGTAAATTGGTTATTTCTCACTTTTCATGGGCCACTAGCAAGTGTATTTCATGGCACTAATTCTCATGTTACTTGTTTCTGATTAAAATACGATATCCAAATTGGAGGCTCTCTTTCGTTTTATAGATTTTTTTATTTATATTATATCTATAAGGTTGGTGTTTGATGAATAACGCAATTAAACATGATAAAATACGCATTTTTTTACCTTCATCGCTATCTTCTCTCTTTAAATAAGAGTGTTTTTAAAGCTTCACATAGATGAACAACGAATGAAGTCTATGTGGGAGTAAGAGAGGAGAGAGAGAATTATGAGATTTTTTCTTTTTTTCCCTTGTTGCATTGGATTTGTCCAAATTCAAATGGTAACGGTTAAAATAAGGCCAAGCTCTATAGGATAAATAAATAAAGTTTCATCTCAAAATTGAGCAAAAATTATAGTTTTGGTATTGAAAAATCATCAAATCAATCATCTTGACCTTGATTATTATGGTTGGAAGAAACTCGGATTTTAAATCCTAAAGATAATCTACATTGTAATACATTATCTAAACCTCGCATTTTCAAGTATACCCTTTTTATTACTACAAATTTTTATAACCGTTGATGGAAATAGATTTTAGATCCACCTTAGGGAGTTCTCATGCCCAAAGTGTTATCGGTGAGATTTCAAGGTGAGGCTTTACATTTTTTTACAAGGCCTGAATTTTGTAGAAATTGCATCCAATTCAAGTACACCGTAGAGAACAGTATTCCCTTTAGGGTTTTACAAGAGAACAGTATTCCCTGACCTTTACTAAAATGAAGAACTAGTATACTATACTCCCTCGGGAGGATAATATGCATTTACTCCCTTAGGCGAAACACTTATTTGGGATAATTTTTTTATTTGAAATTTTGAGATCCATCTAATAGAAGTGGATGATTATTTTCAAAGAAAAAAAATTGAATTTTGAGTTTTCAAGCATCTAGCTCATTCACTCGATGGTTCTAATGCAATTTTGGGATGGCATTTTTTTACTCATATAGAGTGTAAGAGGTTTAATTTTTTTTATTTTTTTTTTTTAAAGTTGGTTGTTGGGTTCTAAAAATCGCTTCCCCAAAATTTCACATTTTAAATACATTCCTATCTTAAGTTTTACCTGAAGGAGTAGATGGATAGTACACTCCCACGGGAGTAGGACATGATTTAACTAAAATGAAATGCACTACTTATACAACAACAAGAGATTCATAATTGCATAATAAAGCTCTTCTAGCAGTTCTTTTAAAAATTGTCGATTAGACAAGGGATGGAATACATAGAGTGCCACACAATTCCAATTAGAAGAACCCTATAATCGCCCCATTTTCTACATCTTTCTAAAAGTTTATTTATCAGTGCTAGCTCTTTTGGACTTGGGTACTCCATGTTTTTGTTGGGATATATATATTTTAGGTTCATATTGATATACATCATTATGAATGTATATGTATATATCTCTTGATAAGGTTAGGTATCTAGAAGATGGAGACCAAGTTACTTGGTCAAGTTATCATACCATAATTATTTCTTCTAATTGTGTGATTGTCCTCTATATAGAGAGGTATTTTATCTCTTCTAATTGTGTGATTGTCCTCTATATAGAGCGGTACTTCTTGATGTAAATATTCATCCAAAATAATGAAGATGTAGCCAGTTAGCCTTTGGATCCGTAGATGTAAGGCTTCGACCTGAACCACATAAATGTTGTATTTTCTTTTTTTTCTCTCTTTATTCTATAATCCCACAAATTCTAACATGGTATCAGAGCCATAGACTCCTCGGCTCAGACCTGATATCGACAAATTTAAAGATCTGATATCGGGAAATTTCAAGACCATCTGTAACCACCGATCCTTGTTGATGTGTTGGTAGCATGACTTTTATTCTCCCATGATGTCCAAGGATCAAGTTGGTAAAAAGAGGGAGAGAGGAGTGATGGTGATTCCAGGGTTCCCTGTGAACGATGGCGATGTGAAGCGAGTGCTGAATATTATACAGAGTTCCTTGCCTAAAATTTCAACTGCAACCGTTGACCTCCAAATCATTGGCATGGATCAATTTGCTATGGCAGAAGAATTGGCTTTTCTTATTAAAGATAATTTACCTTGTAAGCATCTCATTCTTTCAATGGAAGATGGCCTAGTCAAATTCCTTCAACGAAATACATGCTTCGAGGCTGTCTTGGAGCCGTATAAATGAATCGTTACCACCGAATTCTTCTACATCATCTTGCAGAGCTTTTCGAGTTAGCACATGAATCTGTTGGTGAAGGAGACGATCGCCATTTAAATCTAGATTTGAATGGTATTTTTTTTAAGATGTGGGCTTTTGTCTAGAAGCCCAATATCATTGGCTTTTTTTTTTTTCTTTTGATATGGTTGTACTCAAAAGAAAAAAAAATTGTATTTTGTAAGTTGGGTATTTCTTTGCATCCACACCCAACTTGAGGGGGACAGTATAGGAGATATGGAGATGAGATGAGCAGAGATGAAGTCAACATCTCTAATGTAATCACTATGTGGACAAGAAAATCCAAATTCTAGATCAGTCCAATTACTATGCAAAAGGAAGTTATGGTTGGTGATCAAGAGTTCCGTCTCCAGATGAAGAGATGAAGATGATCGAATTTCACAGTCCTGCTTGTTGATCAAGAGTTTTGTGTCCAAATGAGAAGATGAAGATGATCGAATTTTTTTTATCCTGGTTGATGATCAAGTTTTTCGTTTCTTGATCTTGTTTGATGATGGAGCTTTTCTTTGCTCCATCTTGTGTGATGATCATCATGTTTTTCGTTACTCGATCTTGGATGTTTTGAAGAGAGAGAAAGAAAAATCATTTTCTTTTAGAGAGAGAAAGCCTCTAGAAAGAAAAGAAGCCTCTAAAGAGAGAGATCTTCAGAGAAGCCTCTGAAGAGAGAGATATTCAGAGAAGAAAGTAGAGAGCCCAAGAAAGGTTGTTTCTTGGAAGACCTTAGCGAGAGAAAGTCTCTAGAAGGAAGTAGAGAGCTCAAGAAAGATTGTTTCTTGGAAGACCATGGTAACATGTGATTTCTTTTTTGGTAACTTAGTATTATTCACACTCGAGCTGCTTTGTGTCAAAGCATCTTGAGTTTGAGGGGGAGTGTTGAGATATAGATATCTTAAGTTCATATTGATATACGTCATTATGGATGTATATGTATATATCTCTTGATAAGGTTAGATATCTAGAAGATAGCTACCAAGTTATTTTGTCATCAAGTTATCATATCATAATTATCTCTTCTAATTGTGTCATTGTCCTCTATATATAGAGGTACTTCTTGATGTAAAGATTCATTCACAATAATGAAGATGAAGTCAGTTAGGCTTTGGAAACCGTGGACGTAAGGCTTCAGCCTGAACCATGTAAATGTTGTGTTCTTTCTTTTTCTCTCTTCATTCTATACTCTCACAAATTCTAACAGTTTTGACTTCAAAATTATCAGAAAATGAAACCACAAAGTCACGGATTTTGGAATGGAGGTTTGTCGCGGCTCTCTCTATCTATATTTTCAATTTCTTCATCTTCTATTCCTTGTTTATCATAATGTGACGATTTCTCGTTAATCAAGTTCTTAAAGGAGTTAATTTCAATCCAAATGAATCCAATATAATGATAAGGAAAATTTGGTCAAGTCCGCTCAGACTCACTTGAGTTATTCGGCCTTAACGGGGTCCCATATACTCACTAGGTTACTTAGAAATTGTGTAGTAGGGACTCACCCGAGTACTCTCGAAAAAACTTCAGGCAAGTTCCATGTACTTGAGCTAGTCTACTGTGTATTGTCTCAAGCACTTTTAATATAGAAGAGAATGTACCACCTGTAGAGAAAGACAGATGTCATAATCCCAGAAAAATCCGCTTCGCAATTAGTGTAACAACATCACACTAGCCCAAGACTCACAATCAAAGAGATAGAAGAAAAGCAATCAAGATGAGGTAGAAGAAAAACTTGCATTCAAACATGAAAAATGGGGTACACAAAGACATTACAATCTTAACACCCAAGATTAATCTTAAAACATGAGACCCAATTTTTCCCATAATACACTTCTCTTTAAATAGATGTTTTTTACAACTATATTTACTCCAAAAACTACCCACTTGCAACAATAACTACTAATCACCTAGTAGCTTCATAACTTTCCACTATACAAACTTACAAATATAGCCTCCCTACTTCACTCATAATAAAATAACAAAAAAATTAATATCATTTCTAGAAAATACACTTTAACAATTTTAACACCACCTCCTCTCTCTCTCTCT
>NW_006499617.1:4812306-4842680 GCF_000471905.2 Amborella trichopoda | reverse complement strand
AGTACTACTAGTATAGTTTACTTCTACTACTTTACTTAATTAACTTACTACTACACACTATTTTCTTTTAATTAACTAAATAGTACTAGTATATATATATATATATATATATATATATATATATATATACATAAGCAATAGTTATATAATAATATGACAGTTTAAAATGATTTTCATAAGGACTTAATGGACCTTGCATGACTATGTGGTTTTCTCAAAACTATATTAATAGACTTAGGCTTTTCTCAAATCATCCAATTTAATTTTAAAACACATTCTTAGTCTTCATAAATCATTTTAAAGCATTGACCTTTAATTTCCTACCATGTCAAGTTCATGGCCACAAAAACAAATCATATATATTATCTTATAATTTTATCCAACATAAAGCATGACTAAAAAACGTCTATTAAAGTCTTGACAAAATACTTATTTTTTTGGCAATTTTGGAGATTTTATCAATAGATCATCTTCACATGCAACACATCATATTATAGACATTATTGAGAGGATGGTCACCAAAATCGAATTCCAACAAAACACTCCCTTTGTACTTACATATTTGAATGAGCTACACCCATCTCTCGTGTTTCATCCTTAGGGCTCAAAGCCCTCGATCAAATCACATCTCCATGTATATCACTACCGTAAGTAGTTTATACTCAAGCACAAGGAGGCACAAAAACACAAGGTATTCAAAACCAGCTTTTTCAAATTTATTAGCACTTATCTCTCAATGTCCATACACTCCATATGTATTCATAAAACAATTATAATCAAAGCATATTAAACAAATTTATTGAATCATCTTTCCCTATATGACATTACCATGTAATGTGGGATAGATTTCAAACCTCAAAACCATGTAATGTGGTACTTGGGTTTTCTTGATTCATTGTTTTTACTTGTTTAACAAGCTTTTGTGATCTTAGAAGTGCACGCAACTGATAGAGAATATATTGGTTATCCGTTTCACATGTCACGAAGTGTCCATCTCTTCGGCACTTGGATTCTCCTGTCTTACACCGTGAAGAAAATCTCTTCTCCATCCCATTATTTCAAATATCACAATTTCAATTCTCGAACTAATCTGCAGCGTTTCTATGCTACCATCAAGTCTCTCTTTTTATCCCTTCATTTCGAAGAAACCAATATGATTTTATAGGTATTGTGTTTCTTCTTCTTTATGGTATTCTCAGATCGAATACTCTTCACATAGAGTGTCATATATTGCCAACTCTGTATCACCTCTATCTGAAGTTTCATTATAATAAACCATACTCATAGCACACTATAAAACCTTTTTAAATGAGCCCTAAAAAATATCTCCATAATTAGGAATCCAAAGATGTGTCTTAACATGCGACATCTTTTTAATTTACTGCAGAATAGAACTTGAGCATCTCATGATAAAATATGATATCTCTCAACTCATAAAGAGTTAATCTTCGAATTCTTTTGAGTATTGAAATAGACTCAAAAAATATAAAATAGTACTCAGTTTCATCCCTAAATCATACCATTTAGTGAGTATTTATTTTAGTGACATTTACGTCACAATGCAATTTTTTCAGTTGAAAATCAAGTTGAGCACCTCTCAATAACAAAATTGTCTCTCAATCCTCAAAGAATTTCTTCTTGAAATCTTTTGTATTGTATTGAAAGCTAAACTCAAAACTAAATCATAACATTATAATGTGAATCCCAAATAATAATTTTCTTCAAAGAAATAACTAAGTGACATTCATGTCATAAATTAAATCATACTACAGAATTTCAGGATGAATACTATCTAATAAAATTATCTTTTCTCTCTACCATCATGGAGTTTTCCTTTCAAACCAATTTTTTTAAAAAGTAGATACATAATAGTAACACATATATTTCCACAAGCCTTATATCACTCTGTTAAGTAGGCTTGATTATTCATTCCTTCAATGAAGGACATACCAAACTGCAGAAAATTCAAGATAACCTCTCTTTAATCCAAAATTTTTATTCATCTCTTCCCATAGATATTTCTCTCTCAAACAAATTTTACTAGAAACTAGACTTAGAATGGAAGTTTAAAAACTTAGTGTGAGCTATAAAACATTCTTTTAATAATAGAAATAAAATCTTGACTTCTAAATCATAGAAATAATTTTCGTTGTAGAAAACTGCACTTGCGCATCCTTCAACAAATCGATCATATCTTTTAAATCACAAGGAATTTCTTGATGAAACGTTTTTTTTTTTAAAGTTAGACCCAATTTTATAAGTCAATAAAATTTCAGCAAGAAATAAAATCATATTATTGGTGGAAAAAATCACCGAACTCAGTAGATAGTTCCTAGATTTTACAGGGTTAGAACTAACGCCCTTCATTGATGAGTCCATAACTTTCAATTCCCTTAAGATTTCCTACTAAAATTTTATAGGTAGATCCTACTCTCAAAGACACACAATATTAATGAGGTAAGCAATAGAAAAATACATCATTATCATATCACTGTCCAAAATAGCCCAGAATGCCTATTATGCAGAGTGCATTTTTTGTGTTTCCAATAATTTTTAACTGTGGGTTACTTGACCACAAAGGTCATTAGCTTTCATATATCTCATTCCCAAGCTTGATCTAGACTCAATAAAGAAAAAAAGATAACTAATGACATCAAGATACCTTTCATAAATTTGAATAACTAGCAACAAAGCAAACAACCAACAGGTGCGGAAGGCCACCCATGTGTGGCACATTGGGCCCTACCCAAATGGTACATGGTGGGCCCATGTGCACTATGGGCCCCATGATATTTAACAAATTAATTTTTAAAATATTATTTGAATTTTATACTTTTGTAAAATCAATAACTTTATTTTTATAAGTCCAAAAAATATAAATAAAATATCAAAAGACTCATAAAAATTCAAATAATAATTCTAAAACAATTTCTATTATAAAACAAACATAATTCAATTAATATGATAAGAAATAGATCCATATGGTTTAGGAATTGGATTAACAATCATGGGGTACTCCACCTTTAACTGTGGACTACGGATCATACTTGCTTTATCATACCGACCCAGTGTTTTTCATGACCCACAATCCAAGTAGGGGCTTATTAGCGGATCACCAAAGTCTGGCCGATGAGCCAAGGGGTTGCAATCTCAGTCTGTGGATTTCAGGTCCTCCCCTAGAGACGAATCAAGGCCACCAAGACCTTATGCGAACACAGCTCTATGGCACATAAGAGTATCTCTCGCACATGCATACGTTTCACCCTAAAAGATGGATATCTGGCTTTCTCGAATGATCTATCGATATGCATGCCGTGTGATGGATCATGCATGAGGTTTTTGCCCCTGTCTCTATAGGCTCATCATCACACACAAGGGTCACACAGTCCCTCGGCTCATTCATCTAAGCATAAGCTCCGACCTCATCATGGGATAACTTAGAACCATTCTCGATTTGTTCCCTATGCCTAGATACCTTGGGTTTTCCAACTGACTAGCCTAGATCGTCAAGCACAGTCCAGTATCAGCAAATATCGTTTGTTTAGTATGGTCCACGAAGGACCACACTCCCATTGAGTTCTTGTTCTACTATATTGTTTCATTTTACAAGCACTCATAAGGCTTTTAAAGGCCACATAAACCCAACAGGGTAGGATCCTGATATTTGGGATTCTCGGTCCTGCAAGCGAAGGGTGCTCAAGAGCCCTTCACATATTATGTGTCGACCTTAAACAATTAAAGTATTGTACACCCCCTGCTGAAAGATGCAGTTCTGATAATGAAAACACTTAAAATGGCATGAAAATATATTTTATCCCTTGTTGACAAATTAGATCCAAAAGGACTTGGTCGTTATGCGTCTAAACCCGCATATGTAGGAATGTGAGCTTATTAATAAATATACTTTTGAAATGGATTTTTAGACTTAATTTTTAAGGGCATGTAATCTCTTACATGAAGATCATGAATATGAAAAAATAAGTAAATTTTAAAAACTAGAAATAATAATTTTAGTAAGAAAACATTTGGACCATGAGTTTCCATTGTTTTTAGATGGAACACCTACTTGCATCATCTTTAGGATGGATGCTTTATACTTTTTAGATCGCATATGTAGTTATGCGGTCCAGCCCGCATGAGACAATTTTCGGATCCAAAAATATGCAGTTCGAGTACAAATATAAAAACTTGAAAATCCTAATCTATATAATGTATTATGAGATGCAGTATTTTTGTCTTAAAATTCATTTTTTTTATATATTTACATATACAACTTTAGATGATCAATTGGAGAGTTTTTCAGCTTTGGAATCACTTTTTTTTTTTTTATGGGATTTGAAAGCGCATTTTACTTGTATGTTATATGAAAGTGCACTTCATTTTTATCTAAAACAGAAAAATTTTATACAAGGGTGAGGCCTTCAACAATCACATTAAGACGCACCTCATAAATTCACTAGAAGAGGTTTGTTTTGATGACTTAAAATCTTCAAATTGATCATCTTGACTTTAAATGTTCATAAATCTGCTCCATCTAAATTATTTTTTATAATTTAAATTTTATAATTAGAGATAAAATAAATATTCAGGCTATTGCAAAGATTTCTACTAATGAAACATATGTTTGATACTATTTGAAAGTATGCCTTATTTTTATTATTTAGGGCCTCAACCATATACAAATAATTATATACAAACTAACTCTTCGAAAATTATCAGAAATATACATTAATTTTCGTTTAATTAAAAAAAAAACTCTCAACTATTATTTTTTACCAAAATAACATTTGCCATAAATGTATTACCGTAATGGCTACCGCATAACAATACTTTACGATAGGGCATTGAGTATAACAATGTTAAAGTCATTTTGGTAAAAAATAATATCAAAATTAAAAAAAAAAAAAAGTAAAGTATGGTGGAAGTTTATAAAAGTTGGGAGTATTCTTTAATTTAAAACTTTAAACCCTTTAATAACATTTTTCATAAAACAAAAAGAGAATCAAATCACCAATGATGTGACACGTTGTACTACTGTGACCGTAATCGCACTGGTGGCATCGTCGGTGATGTAAATGGACAGCATGATCATCCATTAGCATTATCATCCGTGACGTAAATGGTCTGCAAGTCAATTGCGAGAGAGAAACAGTGAATTTAGTAGAGAGAGAGAGAGAGGGTGTCAATTTTTTAGTGTAGGAGACATAAATGCCATGTGGCTCAAACTTTCTAAGGGACCCACCCACAACGTTTGACCATGGGTTGTTAAAATTAAAGCCACCTCAATACCACAAATTTCCGGACTTGATATTTTGGCAAGACACAAATTTTAGGGTTTCCAGGTATAAAATGGAACAAAGAATGGAGAACATGAGCACCACTACTTAGCAATGGCAAAGGAGCACAAAGTGAGGTTGTTGGGGACATGGAGAAGCCCATTTGTTTACAGGGTTCGTCTCGCCCTCAAACTCAACGGAATTGAGTACGAATACATAGAAGTCGACCTCAAAAATAAGTGCCCCCTTCTAGAATCCAACCCTGTGCACAAGTTGGTCCCTGTGCTCATTCATGGCAATAATCCGGTTTCAAAATCAAGTGTGATCTTAGAATTCATAGATGAAACATGGCCTGAAAATCCTCTCATGCCACAAGACCATGAGATAGCCATTGCTCGATTCTGTTCCAAATTCATCGATGAGAAGGTAAAGTTAACAATTTGGGCCATTTGGCCTTCAATTTCTTTAAAAGGAAAAGTATATACATAATAACTGTTATAATTATTATTATTATTGGGACAAGGAGCTCACAATTACCCTAATCGTTACCCTGTGAAATTAAATAGCTGGGTATATATTTTTGCCTCGAGGTCCAAAAGAAATTTTCAAACTTTTCGACATGCTCCAAACTCTGCAATTTCCCAATAGACTGTTAATGCATCAATGGTGAAGTCTTATATTATGGTCTCTTTTTATTTTTCATGTCATAATGACCACTAATGAGAAGAACAAGTTATTTTGTAAAATAGTTGATGTTAGCATGTGAACATTTATCTTGAACCTTGGCATATAACCTGATTTCCATTTTGTTTTTCTTCAAAGATAGCCATACTTGCCCATGATAACTTGATCAGTGGCTCACAATTTTTATTTGTTCCCTTCAAACGGTGTATGGCACCAATGAGGACGGTTCTCTCAACAGACGACGAGGAATAAGAAAAGGACATGACGGAGATTAAAGAAGCTCTTAAAACCCTGGAAGGGGCCCTTAAGGGGAGGTTCTTCGGTGGAGAAGTAATCGGTTTTGTTGACATTGCCGCTAGTAGTCTAAGCATCTGGTCAGAAGTGCTTGGGAAAATAGTTGGCGCAAAATTCATAGATTCTGAAAAATTGCCACTCTTACGTTCTTGGTTTGAAGAGTTCACAAGCATTGATCTGCTCAAGGAGAGCTTTCCTCCTTACAATAAGCTTATCGCCACCCACAAAGCTCGCTGTGAAGACCATCTCGCAGCAAAATTTTTTCCGAATTAATTATATCAGTCTTTGAGTTTCAGAGTTTCACTTGGAGATTAAAAATTATAGCAAGAAAAGGTCGAAAGACTTAGCTTGTGGAAGATTTCTTTGATCACAATTTGCATGTAGAGTTCAGTAACTAAGAAGATTGTATCTTATAGGTTATAGTGGTTGTCGTTTAAAGCATTATGATAAGGTGCTTTGATCCTCTACTTATCTAAAATGAATACTCTAAAAATCCTCAAATAACATTCTGGTTCCTAGATAGAGATGAAACGGGGGCTGTCATTTTTTGGTTAAGGAGAATTTGAGAAAATAAAGAGAAGGATGTGAAGACCTTCCTATTTTTAGCCATGCTAAAGTTGTTCTCTCAAGATTGTATTTTTCCGTTTTACTAATAAAAATTAGTGTAAACAAAGGTAGACCGGCGCACAATAATCCTCGGGATACTTGAAAACAGAAGGGTAGAAAAAATTTTCACCAATTATTTCAGTAAAAAAAACGAGTATACAAAACACCAGAGTTGCCTGGCATGATTTTAGAGCGAAAAAATGACTAGCATGATTTTAGAGCGGGAAATTGAGTAGAAAAGTGTGAGAGAGAGAGAGATGAGAAGAAAAACAAAGTGAGGAAAACAAACATCTATGTCTAGAGTGGCAAGTGTCTTTTCATTTGAATATGTGTGACTCTTAGTTGTAAAGTACCTATTATTGAAAAAACCTGAGGGAAGAGATGGACCCACTCCTAAGATTAAGGGCAGTGTCTTTAGACTATCGATTGCAAAGATCAGGCTTTTAACTGTGAGAACTCTGTAAATTTATGTGTACCTCTCCATGGCTATAAAAGCCTTCTTAAAGAAGGATGGAGGAGGTCGTTCTCCAACGTTTCGCTTCCTCTTGAAATCTCTGAGGAAACATGGCCCTCTAATCCTGGGAAGTAGGTGGTTACTTTCTAGCCATTAAGTAATGGCACTTTCTCTCTCTAAGAAGCCTCTTTTTTTTAGTGATAACCATTAAATTATAAGAGAGAGAAATATTGTACGTTTAAAGGCTCCATGACCACACACACGTACCAACATCTCCCACTTGGCCATGAGGGCCAGATATATTGAAATATCATAAAGTCTTTACCACTTAATGAATTTAACATTTATGTGCATATTTTTGTCACGAGGCTTTCATGCAAGTGCGGTTATAAATCTCATAACAAAAAATATCCAAAGTTATGTCATGGTTTTTCACGCTAATGCAGTTTTTTCTCTCATGACCAAGACATCAAAAAAATATCCTATTTGGGAGTTCCTGATTTAAATATTTTTAAGTCCCATCAAAACTACATGCTTTGATAATATTTCTACACTCAATCCCTTTGTTAAAGGGTCAGCAATCATATCTAAAGTTAGTAAATAACTTACAGTTATTTCATTCTTTCCAATAATATAATAAATATAATGATAATCAATTTCAATGTGCTTCCCCTTGGAACTGTAAGCTCCCTTTCTAAATGATGAAATAGCAGCATGATTATCACAAAAAATTTTAACAGGTCCGTCGGCTATATCCAGCTTCAAATCATTTATGAAGCGTTTAATCCAGACGGCATAAGTTGTAGCAATGCTACAAGCAATATACTCGGATTCCATAGTATACCGAGCTACACGACCTTGTTTCTTACTAAACCAAAAAACACATCCACCACCAAAGAGGAATACAATTCCTAAGATTGATTTTCTATCATCTGAGTCTCCTGCAAAATCTGCATCAGAGTACCGAGTAACCTCTAAGTTATCAGCCTAGAAGCACAACTTGTAATTTTTAGTTTTTTGAATATATCTGAGTATCGTTTTTACAACTTGCCAATGAGCCATCCCAAGATTACTCTGAAATCTACTTATAATACCATATGCATGACTCAAATCAGGTCTTGTACACAACATGACATAATTTATACATCCTACAGCTTGAACATATAGAATTCTTTCCATTTCAGCTTTGTCACTATCATTTAATGGACACATTTTTTTTGATAATTTTAAGCCTTTACAAACAGGTGTATCTATAGGCTTACAATTTTCCATCTTAAATCTCTTGAAAATACTTTCTAAATAATTTTCTTAAGATAAACATAGAAGTCTTGAACTTCTATCTCTTGTTATCTTAATGCCCAATACATATGAGGCTTCTTCCATATCTTTCATATCAAAATGGGAACTTAGCTATGATTTGGTACGGTTAATCATGTCAATATCATTACCGGCTATCAAAATATCATCCATATATAATGACAATATAACAAAATTGCTCCCAATATTCCAGATATATATATAATGGTCTAACCTATTAGCCAGTGGTTTAAAAATCGTCGAGTCGGCACGGAATCGGCCTATTTGAACCGGGGATCAGTCATCCCATGTCGATTCTTTTGTAAAATTGGGAATCGCCCTATTCTAGAGAAGAACCGATGATTCTGTACAGTGAATCACTGAATGACGGCATGACTCACCCGGTTGACGTCATCACTCGCCCGGTTTTGTGCACGCGCATGACGTCATGAGTCACAAGGGGCATTTTTGTAAATTTTTTAGATACAATGGGCACTCCTTGTTGTAAATTTTCGAGTTACAATGGGCACCTATTGTCAAAAACACGTGCTCCATCACAAACCCACACTGCTACGTGCGTTTCGTGCGCCACAAGCTTGGTAGCATAAGACTATTTATCCTTGCCAAATTTGTTCTGCGGGTTCGATGTGGGACAATTGCGCTAAGGTAATAGCTCAGAAAGAAATAGGATATAATTATTCAGTGGCCTCTTTGTATCACAACTTAACATTTGACGTGGTGGTCAGAGCGTTGCTTTGTACGTTGGACGTTGCAGGATCAATTCCTGCCCAAGTGCCATCATTCTTTCATAAACAAATTAAATTTTTCTTTTTTACAAAATAATTTTTTTTACAAAAAAATAAAAGTTTTTTAATAAAAATATAAGGCTCTTGTCAAAAAAAAAAAAAACGTAATACCACAAAAAACAATTTCTTGTCAAAAAATAAAAGCTTATTGTAAAAAAAGTATAAGGTTCTTTTAAAAAAAAAAAAAAGGTAATACAACAAAATTTCTCCCTTGTCAAAAAATAAAATTTTATTGCCAAAAAATAAAATTTTATTTTAAAAAAATATAAGGTTCTTGTAAAAAAAAAATAATAAGGTTCTTGCAAAAAAAAAAAAAACAAAAGGTTATACAACAAGTATTCCTTGTAAAAACAAAAAAAAAGGTTCTTGTTAAAAAAAAAAAAAAAGTAATACGGCAAGAATTTCTTGTACAAAAATAAATAAAAAGTTATTGTCATAAGAAATAAATGGTTTTTGTCAAAAAAAAATATCAAAGGTAATACAACAAATATTTATTATAAAAAAATAAGAGGTTGGATTTGTTATTATTTGTATAATAAAATAATTATAAATTGTAAACCAACAAGTTCAATTTCAATATATAATGTTCTCCACCAATTCGAGATTTTGGTGGGCATTTTTTATTGATTAAAACCATTCTTTATTATAGTCCATCTATGATTATATATTTTATTCATGATAATTCTATGATTTTTCTTTTGTGTGATGTAAATTTAATAGTCAAAATAAGTTCATACAGAGAAAAAACATATCAATATTGACATATTGATGAAAAAATAAAAATTAATAATGTAGTACCCCGTTTTCTTATTGGATTCCTAAAAAACAACATTTATAATGAATTTTAATAATTTTTTTAGATTTTTTTAAAGCTTAATCCAACCGATTCAGCCGATTCCCAATCTGGATCGCCGATTCACCGATCCGAATGGATTTTTGGGGTGCCCGATCCGGGCCACCGATCTATTTTTTAAACCACAACTATTAGCTATATAACCAATTTCAATTATTGCATTATGAAAAATAAAGTACCATTGCCTAGAAGACTATTTTAGACCATATAAAGATTTCTTAAGTTTATATATTTTGTCTTCTTGGCCTTTAATTACATATCCTTCTGGTTGTTTCAAGTATATATCTTCTCTTAATTCTCCATTTAAGAAAGCTGTTTTGACATCCATCTGAAATAATTCTAGATCATAATATGCAATTAAGGCAAGGATGATCCTAATCGATAAAAATTTTGCTACTGGAGAATAAGTTTCTACATAATCTATGCCCTCCCTGTGGGTAAATCCTTTAGCTACCAACCTAGCTTTATATTTATCAATGGATCTATTTGTATCAAGCTTTTTCTTTAGGACCTATTTGCCACCGATGGCTTTTCTCTCTTTAGAGAGGTCAACCAACTCCCAGACTTGATTTTTTTTAATAGAATCAAGTTCATCATCCATGGGTTGAGTCCACTCAACTGAGTCATGTGAGCTAATAGCTTCACTGTAGCTATGAGGTTCATCTATTGTATCCTCACTCATTGAAGAGTAATTATCTTCATTCATAAATACATAAAATTCTTCTAAAGTCGTAGGTGGGGCTCTAGTTCTTTTAGGCCTATCTGGTAGACTTGATTCAATCGAATCATTCTCACTAAATGTGGAGGGAGTTTGAGAAACAGGATCTTTAGACCTTATCTTTATCAATTTCATGTAAGTCAATAAGCTTATTTAAAATATTTTCATCATCTATATTTTCTAATAAATGAGCATCACGACTCTCTACGAATGATCCAGTATCGTGGTTATAGAATCTATACCCTTTAAAGTTTTCTGAATAGCCTATAAAATAGCATTTTATAGTTTTACTTTGTAATTTATCTCTATTTTGTGGTGGTATAAGCACATGTGCCCAAGAACCCCAAACTTTTAATATAGTAAAGTCAGGTTTCCTTCCTGTCCATAATTCATATGGGGTCAAGTCCACAGATTTGGTTGGAATACGATTAATGATATATATTACAGTGTTGAGAGCCTCACTCCAAAAATGAGGTGATAAATTTGAATGGCTCATCATGGATTAGAGTTCTATTTTTCCTTTCAGCTATACCATTTTGTTGTGGTGTATATGGCATAGTTGTTTAGTGAATTATACCATGCTCTTTACAAAATTCAGAAAATAAGGTGAAACAATATTCACCTCCCCTATTTGTTCGAAAAATTTTAATATATCTACCTAACTGATTTTCTACCTCAGTTTTATATTCTTTAAATGTTTCTAATACATCTGATTTCTTACTAATTAGGTATACATATCCATAACGTGAATAATCGTCTATAAATGTTATGAAATATTTCATACCTCTATGTGTTTCCACATTTAATGGGCTACATATATCAGAGTGAACAATACTAAGTAGTTCGCTAGACCTTTTTCCTTTAGGAAAAGGCTTCGTAGTTAATTTACCAGAAATACATGACTCGCATGTTTTGAACACAATTTCTTCTAAATTGGGGAGCAAGCATCTTTTAACCATTTGATTCATTTTGTCATTATTTATATGTCATAATCTTAAGTGCCATAAATATGGATCATCCATACACATAAAAGCATCAAAAGAAGCATCAATATGACCAGAAAATAATAAACTTTCATTAATATTCGGTCGGTGTAAATTGTCAACTTTAGTACCGTACACCAAAGCTTTAGAATGCTGCCCAATGGTAACCCGATCAGACCTGAACCTTATTTCATAACCCTTGTTGTCTAGCCTTGGGACAGAAATCAAATTGTGCCTCATATTGGGCACATACAATGTATAAGTCAATAAGAGATTTGTTCCTCCTGATAAACACAGCTTAAAAGTACTAACACCTAGTATATCACAGTAGGTGTCATTTCCCATATAAATCCGCTGGTTACCGGCTGCAATCTCTTTCAATTATGTGAATCTATCCTTGGTCCTCGAGACATGTTGAGTGGAGGCTGAGTCGACCCACCAATTTCTCAGGTCATGATCGGCAACTATTGATTCTAGGACTACGCAGATCAAGTCCTTTCTCTTATTTTGATTATTTTGAACAGGGTTGTTATTTTGGTTCCTAATTTTATTTTTCAATTTAGGACATATAAATTTGATGTGCCCAATTTCCTTACAATAAAAATAGGTCTTCTCAACGTTATTCTTTTGATTTAAAATTTTCTCCTCATTCCCTTATATCTATTATTTTTTGATAATTGAAAGGTTTCTTAAGGATCTGAGAAGATGAACTTTGGGCAAAGTGGAGCTCATTTGACTTCTTCATCATTCTTCTCTCAGCTTCAATACTAAGATGCATGGGAATATTTAACATGGTTATCCCTTGTGTAGAATGGTTCAATGCAATTACAACAGACTCCCAAGATGGAGGGAAACTGTTAAGGACAATAGACACTTGCATGTGATTTGGGACTGGATTCCTAGCTGCAGCAAGGTCCTTTCCAAGCTCTGTCATTTTATTGACATGCTCGGTCATTGAGTTCGTTTCTTTCATTCTGCAAGAATTGTATTTTCTAACAATAATTGTACATAGGTCTCAGAAGTGGTCCCATACTTTTCAGATAGAGCGTCTATCATACTTTGAGCTGTGGTATAATCCTCAAAGACTCTAATTAAATCATCTTCCATAAAGCTCAACATAGTAGTCCTAGCTACTTTTTCATCTTCTAACCATTTTTCAAGTCTCCTTCTGGCTTGACCATTGGCATTAGGCTCTAAAACTGGTGGTTCTGTTTCTAGGACATAATCTACCCTATCTTGAAAAAGAATATATCCAATTTTTTTTTTCCACATAGAAAAATTGATCCCATGGAGTTTTTCAAGTTTGGATAATTCTGGCATGACTAGCCTAGATGCCATTTTAAATTTTTAGATAATACTTAAAAGTTCAAAAAAAATTTTAATTGTGTGTAAGAAAAGGTTGTTTGCTAGCTAAATCAATAAGTTTGCCGACTCTCAGTGAGTTGCAACTTCAAAGAAAAATTTTCTCGAACAGTTTATGTTCGCACTGCTGTGATGCAACAAAATATTAATAAAGTAAGGCAACAACTACTTTTATGTCAAATCTTGCATGAGAATAATTTTTATAAATATGTGAATATGTCTTAGCACAAGATAGAGAGTCTACAATGATATTTGATATTTTTCAACAAAAAATATGGCATTGCATAATCACAAAAAAAAAAAAAACAGGGGAAAATTCACAAAATCAAGATCATGAAATTTTTTAACTTAAAGAGACCAAAACATAGGATAATTATGCAATGCAGTGACAATTATTATGCAAATAAAATATGTCGAAAATCCCTAAATTATAGGTCACAAAAAAAAAAAACAAGCGATTGATATGTAAGCCTTTACTCCAATAGAATTGGAGCGTGCATAATAAAATTCAATAATAAAAAAAAAATAATGCACTAATTTTCAGCAACAAAAAGATAGAAGAAAGAAGATGTCAGCCGCCTGAATTTCAGCAGTCCATGGTCAGTAAAAAAGTATAACAATACGTAAATTTAGATGCTCAGCTACCTTGCATAGAGTAGAAGAATTTTCTCTTTTTTTTTTCTCTTTTTTTTTTTTACCGTTCTTTACAAATTACTATTATTATTATTATTATTATTATTATTATTATTAGAAAATAGAGATAAGAATTATTTGCCCTATTTTTTGTGGGCTCACGAGAGAGAGCCTAATATTAAGGCGTAGAGAGAGAACCTAATATTGAGGCATAATAACTCTTCTGTAACAACCTTAAACTTATTTTCTCTCTCTTCCTATTCTTTTGATGATTCTTCTGCGTCTCTATCTCTTTAACTTTTCTCTACAAAAGATTAAACAGAGGACTCATCTGAGTACGCTATGATCACGTAAGCCAAATGCAATCTAGAGAGAGAAAATATGTCAAAAGAATTTACGGAACCAACAATACCAGTAAAAACAAACACTGAATCGTAAAAGAGGAGCAATAAATTAAGAGAGAGAAATTTAAAAAAAATAAATAAATTCTGACTATTAAATTTAAGGTTAGAAAAAACAATTGCAGCAAGATATACGTGAATGACAATGCACAATATCAAAGTTACTGTAAATTAAACTCAGAAAAAAAAAATAAGATATAAAATACCAAAAAAAATTGGGACCTGTAGGTTATGAGCCCACCATGCTTCAACAACTTGCTCTAATACCAATGTTGAAAAAACTTGAAGGAAGAGATGGACCCACTCCTAGAATTAAGGGAAGTGTCTTTAGACTATCGTTCGCAAAGATCAGGCTTAACTGTGAGAACTCTGTAAATTTCTATGTACCTTTTCATGACCATGAAACCCTTCTTAAAGAGGGATGGAGGAGACCGTTCTCCAACGTTCGGCTTTCTCCTGAAATCTGAGACAACGTGGCCCTGTAATCTTGGGAAATTGGTGGTTACTTTCTAGCCGTTAAGTAACGACACTTTCTCTTTCTAAGAAGCCTCCCTTTTTTAGTGATAAGCATTAAATTATAAGAGAGAGAAATATTATACGTTTAAATGCCCCATGGCCACACACGTACCAACACTTATTCACTGAGCAGTTATGACAATATCTAAACAGTCATTAATTAGTGCAGTTTACAATAGTCACAATAAGTTACGCATGATGCACTCATTGCACTGCTATAGTGCACATTACGCCATGGTATCCTTTTCGTTGCAATTAATTCCTACAGTCGAGTTCCGCAAGCCAACCACAAATGCACCGTAATCTAGTCTGGTTTGCAGGGGGTCAAATCCACAAGTTCACCGCGGTGAAGTCTGAGTTTCCCGTGGTCAAATCCACCAATCCACTACATTCAAGTCTGGATTGTCCATGGTTAAATCCCACGAGTCCACCACGGGGAAGTTTGGGTTGCTCGGGACAAGCGATGAGCTCGACCGGCAACTGTGCACAGGCTAAGAGTGCCTCTACGACAATATGAGCGTACGAAATATGGTGTGCTTCAAGCTAAAGATTAGTAAGAGGCCATTATTTTATGGGTGAGGTTTGTATAAGGTTGCCTCCTTATACTGTAGAAGTAAGGAGCACCTATCAAATTTACCTAGAGATATCATCTCGACGTAGAAAACTTTATGATGGCTTCAAAATTTAAAATTTCAAAAATGGTACAGATCAAGAAATACTTGAAACCTTTGAAATAGACAGTCTAAATAACTTGTTACAAGATGCCTTATTTTTTGGACTTGGAATTCTTTTTTTTCTTCTTCTTCATTCATCACAAGGTTGAGATGATCAGTTAGAGGGTTGTTCCACTGTAGAATTTTCGAGGTGCACCTTACTTCAACTGTATAAGGTTGCAACCTTATATGAACTTTTTCCTTATTTTATTTTGTTTTGTATTCCACAAAATAGTAGGTAACATGAGTCATGAGGACAATATAATGCATAGTAAACTTTTTCCGTTCTTTTCATACAATAGTTATATAAGAGAGAGAAAATTACGTACGAACACTATTTAGGGGTTTTTTTTATCATTTGATTACCTTTTTCTCATAAATTACGAGGACTACCCCCTCGGGGTGGTTTTTTTTTCACCTAAGTGGCCCTCTTGTCCCACAATAACAACACCAGACAGGAGGGCCTATTCTTTCGGCAAAGCATTGGCTATGTCTGCCATTTCGACTGTCGGATAGCAGCTTTCTTTTGTTAGTTAGATCTCAGATATTTCTGATACATGATAGTAGGTAAGTCTAACTTGTTCGGTATTCATATCATCAGACAGGTTTTTGGAGTGCCCCCTAAACACCGTCCGATCATTCTTCCCATTATTTCTTCTCTGCTCTCTCTCTCTCGCTCTCTTTCTATCATTTCTCTATCTACCCAGAGCTCTCACTCTCTCTACAGAGCGGCCATCAGAAGCTCCACAACCGCAGACATTTGACAATCTATCGACTATTATTCAGGTAGGTTTAACATCCCATACTTTTTATTCATATGATTTATTTATTTTTTAATAGAGGTTTTCATGATTTTTTCTCGCATTGAATCAGTCACTCTAGGGTATTGACAGTTGGTCCAATCATCAAGAAAATCCCACAAATGTGTAATGGTTGTGTGTTAAGTTGGGAAAAAAAATATGTGTAATGGTTTTGGGGCTCAAAATGCCTAATCTTTGGGTCATAAAACCACTTTAATAATAAAAATTATTTATACATTTTGAGAGGGCTTTACTAATGGGATGCATTACAAGTATTTTGGAAAAAAAATTGAATCTCTTTTGTTAAGCGTTAAAGTAGAACAATAAAGGATGGCATATTGTGGGCTTTTGTGCTTGTTTAAGTATTGTTTTGGCATGTGAAATTTCAATCTAATAATTGGCATTTTTTATTTTTATTTTCAATGATAATATTAAGTGTTAATTTAAGAATGACATTTGTTCATGAAATTTGACCATTAACCATAGCCTAGCTTACTTATTTGCACTCTTACTATAATTAACATGGATACTGAAATAATTGTATGAGGATGACTAATTGGATATTTATATATTGCAATAAGTAATCTTTTGTATATGGTATTGAATATGTTGATTGTTTTTCCTTATTATTATTATTTTGAAAGAATATTTGACATGAAATAATAAATGTCTTCTAATTATGTGGACGTTGTTAATGTTTTACTCCTCACCGGATTGATTCATGACCATTGGTGGAGTGAGATTGTTGGTTCTCCACGATAATTATTTTAGCCATAACCAGAATATTAGATGAACCTATTACAAAGAAGGGAACTTAATGTTGATATATATGCGTTGAATCCCTATTTTATGGGATTAGTTAAGTTTATATAAAGTTAGTGTTTTGAGATTGGCTCCATGTACTTTCCATATGGAGTTTGCTTTTTCTTTATATGGGTTATTTTAGAGAGAGAAAAGAGCCAGAAAATTAGAGGGAAACTTTTAAGGGGTTTTGTAGAAATAGAAAATTGTGAATTATGAATATTGATGCTAAAATATATGATGAGGATAAGGTTGTAATTTTATTATTCCAACTCCCTCATTCGTATAATCATCTAGTCACAACATTGCTTTATGAAAAAGATATCATAGAGATGGAGAATGTGACTTCCAACTCTTCTCTCTAATAATTTGAAGAAGAGACATGGTAATGCTTAACCAAATGCAGATGGTTTAATTGTCAGAGGGAGATCTGATGAGAAAAGTGCAAAGAGACTGGAAGATCAAGGCAGGTCGAAATCCAAATCCAGATCAAGAAAATATAATATTCATTACAATTATTGTAAGAGAAAAATGCATATTAAGAAAATTTGTTGGAAACTCAAAGAGAGAAAGACGAGCCTCTGAAGCAGCCAATTGTTTATAATCGAAAAATGCAGGCCCGTCTTGATTTCTGGTACAAATAAATCAAATAGTTGGAAGAGTATGGGTGCCGTCAAATTACGTTCCGAAGGAGAATCGGGTCCTAGGACCTTATCCCTCTAAGACCGCCGGCAAAGCCGACTTCCCTTCTATTTCAACCTTGGAACTGAACAATAAAGCTTTGAGATAATTTCTCTCTTTAAAAACTTTCTATTGATTTTCTCTCTAAACTATTTTCACATAGTTTTTCTCTAAAATTTTAAGATATGTTATCTCTCAAAAACTTAAAATTTGAAGGTAGTTTCTCTCTCTAAATTTTTTTGATATTTCTCTCTTTAAACATTTTAGGTAATTTCTCTCTCTTCTAAGGTTGGTTCATCTTTAGATTGGAATTTGACATAACCCCACTTATTTTTAAGATTACTAAGCTTAGAGGGAATTTTGCAGATCTAATGTTGGAACTAGCCCAAATACAGCTGTAAACCCAATCTCACATAAATAACTATGGATTTATTTATTTTTCTTGTTCCCACATCCTCATGCCACATTCAATCGGCTTGAGAAGAATCATTGTACCTTTTCTTAGTGGATTTTATTTTGTTTATCACGTGGTTTTTTCTTTCAAAGAGATTCCCACGTAAATGTTGGT
This sequence comes from Amborella trichopoda, assembly GCF_000471905.2. Next base: position 4,824,235 of record NW_006499617.1, on the reverse strand, counting down.
GTTGTGGTTGCTTTTTGGTTTCCAGTAATTTTATATTTTATATTTTTTTGTGGATTGGTAATTAATTAATAAAATAAAATTCTTTGATTCTATTTTTTTTTTTTTTACCAATGTTAACAGAGTTTTATTGATAATGGGAAATTACAAAGATAAGATTACATCATCCACTACCACAATTGAAGAAACTGTAGCATCACACTTAGCTAAGGAATCAATTAGCCTCTCGGTAAACATGAACAAAGGAGATTGAGAGGTGATCTGATGACTTCAAGGTTTGCAGCCATAGCGATCTCAACGACTAGGGGATTTTCATCTCTCTCTTGCACCAGCTAATCACATTCTGTGAATCACCTTTAACAACCACATTCGTTCCCAGATTTTTAGCCAAGATGATCTTCAAACCCTCACAAAGGGAAAAAAGCTCGGCGTAACTAGCAGTAGAATCACCAGCTGGCCCTGCATAGGAGAAAATAACATTCACATTCCAATCCCGAACCACCCCACCAAACCCAGCCAAACCAGGGTTACCCAAGGAACCACCATCAAATTTTAGTTTTAAGCCACGCAGAGACGGAGGAGTCGAAATTGATCTCGATCGACACTTTGTAAAATTCAAACAATAAAAGTTATCAAGGTTTAGAGATACATCAACTTGGCCTAGCCCTCAGGTACAACAGACAACCAGTACCATATAGTAATACTTAATTGTGTTGAGAAGTCTGTCAAAAGCTAGATCGACCCCCTCAAAGGTTCTTTTATTCCTCTCTTTCTAGACTTCCTATAGAATTGCAGCTAAGCTAATCTACCATACCCTCTTACCTGCCTTGGGAAGATGAGGAAGATTAAGGCTAGTCCACACCAAACACACATTGACGCATAACAAGTGAAACACCAACACGAGCCATAAACCAAGACCATATCCTAGTTGCCACCACATAGTGCAGAAACAAATGAGCTCCTGACTCACCATCATTCGTACACATCAGACATATATTTGGGAGGATCTTACCTCTCTTGATAAGGTTATCCACAGTTAACACCTTATTTTGTGTAGGGAACCATAGAAATACCTGAACTTTATGAGGAATAGGCCACTTCCAGAAATATGCCACCTGAGATAGAGACTACCTACCCCGATCATGAAAGAGAAGTCGGTATAGTGATTTAACTGAGAATAGACCATCATTCTCAATTTCCCAGACTACGTCATTACTTCCCTATGAATAACAACCTTATTGAGCATATCCATAAGGGCGAGATAGCTGGACAGAGTTGTTACATTTATCCTATTATAATTGAAATTGACATTCCATACCATACCATCACCCATAAATTCAACCACTTCTGAAACCTTGGCATTAGGCAGCACCATTTTATCAAACACGTCTGGGAAAGCCCATTTAAGAGGCATCTCCCCAACCCATTTTTTATTCCAAAATAATATCTTTCTGCTGTCACCAACCAACCATCGTATATTACTCAAAATCAATTGTTTGTACAAATAAATATCACGCCAAATACTAGAATGGCTCTGGCTTCCACCCCCACCCCCAATCCAAACATCAAACCTATCCATTCCATATTTGTGGGAAAGGATTTGGACCCATAAATGATCTCTAAGGGCAAAGCTGCGCCACCACCATTTGGATAAGAAAGCTTGGTTAAGTAATCCCACCTTTATAATGCCCAATCCACCGTTGCTTTTGGGTATACATAATCTATCCCATCGAAGAAGATGAAACTTTTTATTCTCAACATCGGAACCCCACAAAAAATCTCTCATCATCTTCTCAATTTTTTTAACTATAAAAGACAACATTTACATAACTAACATCTGGTACATTGGTAAGTTTGCCAGCAAGACTGTAACAAAGTTACCCTTCCTCTTAAGGATAAATATTTTGGTTTCCACAAGTCCAGTTTAACGTGGACTCTATGCAAAACAATAACTCATACCGAGATAGGTTCCCTCCCCACAGTAATAGGAATCCCCAAATAAATAAATGGAAACCCACTTTACACCCCAAAACAACAGCAAGCTCCTTCACAAACTCACCCCTACAATTAATACCAATAAGTGAAGTCTTATTGAAATTAACTTTGAGCCCCACGGCTACTTCACAACAAGTTAAAAAGAGAGCAATATTAGATACTTGATCAACACTCGCTTGGCAGAATATCTATGTATCATCAGCATATTGAATGTGAGATACACTAAGGCCATTAACCAACCTAGAATCCCATAAAGTTACCTGCAATCTCCACATTTTTTAACATCAAGCTAAAACATTCTGCATAAATTGTGAAGAGAAATGAAAACATGGGGTCACCCTGGCGTAATCCCTTAGAGGCCCTAAAGAAACTTTTTGGGCTTCCATTTATTAGAATTAAGAAATAAACAGATGACATGCAACCATATATCCAACTCTTCCATCGCTCAAAGAAACCCATTTGTTTCATAATTTCTAGTAATATACCAAGTCAACCATGTCATAAACTTTCTCTATATCTACTTTAATCACAACCCCTGGTAGTTGGCTTAGTACCCTTTAGTGAACACACTCTTGTGCCACTAGCAGACTATCCAAAATAAGACGGTCTTAAATGAACGTTGATTGAGGGCTATAAGTAATCGACGGCAGAACCCTCTTTAACCTCATTGCCAAAATTTTGGCAATGATTTTATAGAAACTCGTGAGAAAGCTAATGGCCCTAATATCTGATGACTCTATAATGGTGGATTTTTTGGGAAACCGTGCTATAAAAGTCAACTCCTTTATATAATTTACCCCTCATCAAAAAACCCCTTACCATCTCCAAAAGCTCCATCTTAACCAAGTTCCATAATTTTTTAAAGAAAATAAGTGGAAATCTGGACCTGAAGCCTTATCACCAGAAAGTGAAAAGACTGCAAATTTCAATTCCTCCATAGAAACCTGTGCATCCAATTGAGAAACATCAATAAATGAAAGCACCTTGAATGGAACATTATTTAACCTCGGTGTAAATCTAACTTTAGAAGAAAAAGCCCTTTTAAAATGATCTGTAATAGCCAACTCTAAGCCGTTGTTTGGAGGGTACATGGATACATAACGTTTTCATGTTTCTTTTTCTATTCTTTTTTTTTCTTTTTTTGTTCAACACTTTTGATTGTATTATTCATTACCATGTCATTTGTTTCATTAAGTTTGAGAAACTTTTCTCTCTAAAAATTTTGAGATAATTTATCTCTCTAAAACAAATTCAAGTAATTTCTATCTCTAAAATTTCACATTGTTTCACTCTAAAATTTTAAGATATTTTTCTCTATTTAAAATGTTAAGATATGTCTCTCTCTAAAACTTAAAATTTGAGTGAGTTTTTTCTCGCTAAAGTTTTGAGATAGCTTCTCTCTGTAAAAAATTTTAAGTGCATAGTACTCAAGCAAGTCCACGTGGACTCTCCAGAGTTATTTGCCTCGAGCAACGGCTAAGTCATGAGCGCGAGTTGAATATTTAAACATTAACCATAACTGCGATAATTCTTTTGATTAATTTGCATTTCCTTGAGTCTGCTTGTCATGTTTGAGTAAAGTGATCTATTGCTTTAAGTTATTTTTTATTATTTTATTTATTTATTTATTTACTCTCTGATAGTCTTATTCATAGACTTCAGTAATTATTATTTTTACAACTGAGGTCCATCGTGGTTATCATTAGTGTTTGAAAAACTAGATTGCCTGGGCAACCAGTATTCCCAAAATCTAGTCTGGATTGGAGAACTGGCAATCCAGATCGAAGAACCAGACCAATTCTCTGGTGTTAGACTAGGGCCCCAATAAAAATTACATAATAATTTGAATTTTGACAATAGTAAAATGAAAATAATAAAAATATTAAAATTGGTGATGACTCGGTGATCATAATTGCTGGGGTGAACTGGCTTTTTGAAAATCTAGTCTGGATCGATGAATTAGTGATTTAGAAGTGAGAATATGTCCAGTCCTCTATTGTGAGAATCAATCCCCAAAACAACTACATAGGAATTGTAACTTTGGAAAATGAAAATAAAAATATATTGAAATATAAATTAGATGAGAACTTGTGTCACTCAAGCAATCCAAATTGCTTGTTTCCCTAACAACTCACCTATTTTTCTGACGGAATGGGGGTGTGAGTCCATCAAAATCGACTCAATTCTCTATTTCAACCAGGAATTGATCGGTCTTTATTGATTTCCTATTTGGATTAGTGAAATTTAATATACTAGTCATGATCATAACTATGGATTTGTATGAACAGAGGGAGCGGGATGACCAAAATTTGTTGTGGAGAGAAAGAAGCTAGTAAGATTGTACTTGTATAAAGAGGCATAGAGAAAGGGAGAAAGAGAGAGAAAAAAGCTAGTAAGATTGTATTTGTATAAAAAGCCATAGAGAGAGGGAGAAAGAGAGAGAGAGATATTGGTACCACTTACTTGTTAGAGATATAGAGAGTAGGTTTTGTGGGGAGAGAGTAAGAATCTGAGCTGAAAGAGTAAGCAATAAGATTTGTTGTTGAGAGAGAGAGTACAAAATTAAGACAAATAAGGCTTGAAAAAATTTGGAAGTCAAGCTCATGTTTATTCATTGGTGCTCCCTTAGTAATGAATGTGCATATAAAAGACGCAACTCCAGAGTGCACTACAGTTTAATAATATAAAAAAAGTTTAAAGGAAAAATATCCTCATACTCTTTATTTTTTATTTTTTTATCTCAATAGACTCAAAAATTCAAAATATATATCCTAACTCTCTAACTAGCTTTACACACTTTTAACTATTTTTTTAACTCTAACAAATATGAAAAAGACTTGCTCATTCTGAACCCTTCCTTTCTTTACATGATATACTCCCCCAAAATTTCGCTCTCTCTAAAATTCATCATCTTTGTCTCTCTAACGGAGGACAGGGGGGAAGAGAGAGTGGGAAAATAGGTAGAAAGAAAGATTTAGGGAAAATCACGTGAAGAGAGAGAAAGGATGGTGTTTAGAAATAATATGTTTTTTTTCTATTTGTTTTGAAAAAAAAACTAGGTTTAAAAAGGATAAAGTTAGCCTAAGGAGTTAAAAAGTATAAAACTTAAAATTTTTATGACTCAATATATGTTTTGAAACCTTAAGCCTATTAAGATATAAAACATAAACAATGATAAATATAGAGATAATTTTCCTAAAATAAATACCGGCCTACATTATTCGAAAAGCTCAAATCTTTATTGTACATAATACATTTTTTAATTTCAACCGACACAATTAAATTAAACCATTTCCCTTGATTTGGTGGAAGTTGGGGTAGCAAGCATGCTCACGGCAACCTTTGAAACAGGCAATAAACATATCATGAGAAGGCAGGCTCTCCTTCACAACCTCAACGCTTCTGAACTCTTCAATCCAAAGAATGAATAAGTGGGGTCTTCTCAGCAGCATAATACATTATATTTGCAGCTTCCCCTAGAGCTCCCATCCACAAGCTTAGAAAATTTACAATGATGTCTACAAATCCAATATTTTCTCCACTGAAAAACTTCCCCTCGAGCCCTTCTTGTAGGGTTTTTCGGCCCTCTGGAAATTCCTCGAGGGCTTTCGCCTGTTTTGACTCGTGTGTGCTGTAGGCAATCCAGCAGCAGGCAAAATCTGTTTGGAGAAAAGAGAAATATGCATTGTATTAAATGGACCTGCAAAGTTAATCTAGGAGGGTGGATGGATCAGCACAGCTAATCTAGAAGGGTGGATGGATCAAAGGGTTTTGAGCTCCAAATTTGGTTTTCTTATTTTTAAATTAACAGCAAATTACGTGCAGACATCATTGGGGGTCAATTACCAAATGGGAAACTCATTTATCCAAAATTACGAGCATCACTTTTTATTTTTCTAAGTTGTGTCTGGCAATACAAATACCGACATGAAGAGAACTATTTTTTTTCAAAATAAAAGAGTCATCCAATGTTCGAAATACTGAACAACTATACGGGGTTTTCCCCATATGGTGTGATAACCCCATATTGAGTGATAACAGAAAAGAAGAAGGTTTCCATTGGCTAAAAAAATTACGGCTAAAAATGGTTGAGATTTGGGGGAAAGAGAGTGGCCGGAAAGAATCGGTATCGGCTGGAAAATGGCCCCCCTAAAAGGGTCTCTCTCTCTCTCTCCTGCGTACAAGAAACCCTAGGTATCCCTTTGTTTAGCCTCAACGCACCTAAACCCATTCAAAAACCATTTCACGTGTCTCTTACATTGCCCCCATTTCTTTCCCTGCGGATTTTATACGATTTCCCCAACTTTTATTGTCTGATTTCTTCTCACCATTTTCCCCCAATTCTTTTCTCTCTCTAGATAATAGGTTAACCGTACATGATAATAGTGTCTTCTTAATTTCAAAAATTTTCATCCAAAATTTTCCATTTATAAATGGAAAAGTATTTTTCTGATACCTGTGTAGCCTGTACTTGTGGGTGGGCGGATGGGCTGAGGGAGGCGAAGGAATGTAGAGACAAAGAGCGAACCAGTCTCAGAGGGAGAGAAGCTTTTGCTGTTTTGTCTGAGAGAGGGAGACCCGTTATTCAGAGAATGAGAGAGAGCGCCACTCACGTTGATCTACAGAGAGAGAATCCCATACGTATTTCGAATATCCGTCATCAAACAACTAAACAAACTCTGAGGAGAACCGTCCGGTAATTCAAACCCCCGAGCAACTCTTTCGCTTTACAAAAAAAAAAATTACATAAAAACCCACGACACTTACCCTAACCTAACTTTTTCTCTCACGTTTTTTCCAAAATACACCATCTTTGCAAATGCCCCCAACCAAATAAAATATTTCCTAAACTACCCTCCCTTACTTTTTTTCTTTACGTCTGTCTCCTCTATACCTCCAAAATACGGGCTCGGGCACCGTGTAAAGTGCGGTCGGGAAGTAGGGATCCGGCACTAACTGCGGTCCGATAGTATAGTAGTATGGCTCTGGCAAATATGTAAAGGGCAGTCGAGCCGTTGCAAAAGGCGGTCCGGCAGTTGTAAAGGGTGGTCTAGCAGTTGCAAAGGGCAGTCCGGTAGTAGCTGTTACTGGATTTCAGGCTCCGGCACTACGTCAAGGTCCGGCAGTTGCAAAGGGCGGTCTGGTAGTAGATGTTACTGAATTTCATGCTCCGGCGCTATGTCAAGGTCCGGCAGTTGCAAAAGGTGGTCCGGCAGTTGCAAAAGGTGGTCCGACAGTTGCAAAGGGCGGTCCGGTACTAGATGTTAATGGATTGCAAGGCTCTGACACTATGTAAAGGGCAGTCCAGCACTTGTTCCCTCCGATAATGTGCTACTGGGTCCAAAAGTCAATATCAAGGCCAAAATGAGTTTTGTATATGGGAAAATTATTTACGTTTAAAAAAAAAAAACTTTTTCCCATGAGAGTATTTGCATATAAAGTTTGTTTTGGGGAAAAAAATGAGAAAAAAAATTAGATTGGAAGCAAGTTGCATAAAAAGTGTGAGCTTGGGGTTTTTTGTAATTTTTTCAAAAAATTATCACTACTCCTATCGGGTACTTGCATTGCTAGAAAGGAGGACAACTTTTTAAAAAAAAACCTATGAGATTGGGGAGGTGATGCTTGTAATTTCGGATAAATGACTGTTTATTTGATAATAAAAAATGATAATCCTTGAAAAAGTGTCAAATCCACTTATCCAATTTAAATAAAATAAAAAATGTACAAACTTATTTCTACAAGAAAGATAACAACCTTTAATGTACTTTTTTCCACTAATCAAAGGCTTTGAGAATTTAACGGTCATTCAAATTACCTAAAGTGGTCGTTGGGCGAGCAAGTGTACATTGTGGTAATGTTGGGCCACTAAATACATTTCCTATAACATTGTGTTCCAAATCGGTTGAGGGAAAAATGGGCAAATATATATATATTTATATATGAACAAATTAGTCAAACTCCCGAGCATTAAAGGTAAAGTTTATACGAGTGTGATGCTCTAAACATTCAAATTAGAACGCGGCTCAAAAATTCCACTAGAAAAGATTGTTTTGAAGCTCAAATATTCTCAAATTGATTATCTCAACCTTAAGATGCAAGGACACGAAAAAAAATAGATTTCAAGTTTTTAAAATAGTGCATATTGTAATTCATTTTTTTATCGTCAATTTTCAAGTTTTTCAAGTTTTCATAAATCTCCTTCATCTTCACTATTTTTTAAGTTTTAAATTCTATAATTAAAAATGAAAATATATTTTAAGACTATCACAAAGATTTCCATTATTGAAACTACATTTTTTAACCTTATTTGAAGGTGCATTTTACTTTGACTGTATGGGGCATCGGCTCTATACTACCCGCACCCTATTGTAAATGGTGTGCATAAGAAAATGCAATTTGTTGCACTTACTAGTATTATGCACCCAAACAAGAAGCCTATTGTATAGAGCGTAAGAGTCTTGTATTTTAGAGAGAAAAAAAAAAGAGACGTAGAGAGAAATGGATGAGTTTTTTATTCTTTTTATAATTTTGTATGGATAATGGTATATATTGTGTTTTTCTTTAGAATGGGAAGAAGACTCAGCTTTAAAAGACTTGTGAAATTACTCTTAAAATGGTCACATACACTATTAATAATCACCCGTAACATGCATCACCCTTAATATCGATGATTGTGATATGTTATAAGCATTCCTCTCTTCAATAGATCGTGATCGTTGGGTGCTCAGCATCTATAGAGATTAATTACATGCCTAGTTCTTGTGATTGCGTATCGAGCACTCTTGGAAGGTTTATTGTTTATGTTGAACTTGTTATTTATTCTGGACTTTTCTAGATTTAGGGTTCATATTTTACCTTCCCGATTTTGTATACAGCAATGTCATTATTGGCTGTGGTGTAACAAGGTAGCAGTCAGCATTGTACCAATTCGTTGGGAAAATAAATTTCATATTATCAAGGAAAACAACCTTTTCCTAGAAAGCTAAAGTGCACCTAAAAAATCTATAGAAAGACGTTCTAATGTTGAAAAATATCACGACATTCTATAAGAAAAAAACTTAAATTACATTGAAATCATGAAAATAATGCTTGTAATATATTATCTGGACCTTCTAATAAAACAATTTTCGTTGTTTATTAATTTGCTCGATATACAACATTTCTTGGTTAGTTTTTTAGAATAATTCTCTTTATCTATTTTTATAGAAAAGTTTCTCTTACGATTTTGAAACTCATTTATTAAGAGACTCAAGGATTCAAAACTTTTTTTTGCGTTACAATCTTTTGTACCTTCCAAACCTTTTGACCCAAATAACCAATTTTGACCATATATAATTGACCCAAACAACATATGAAATGACCTCTCTCTTTCTCACTTTATCTCTTTCAAAATGGAGCATATTGTTTCTCTCTAAAACCACACATCTCTCTCTCTCTGTAAAACCCACTGGAGCATACTGTCTTTCTAAAACCCACACCATCTCTTTCCTCTCTCTCTGTGAAACCCACTAAAGCATACCGTCTCTCTCTAAAACCCACACATCTCTCTCCTCTATCTCTCTCTCTCTCTCAAACCCACAGCTCTCAAGTCCCCCAACCCTCTATAACGTCTCTCTGTTTAAAAAGTGCAACAGTGATAAAGCAACAAATATTCGTTGAACACCTCTCTCTCTTAAGTCCCCTTTGTCACATATGAGATCGATTTGCAGCACTAGGAAATCGTTGATGAAGAGGATGGCTCCTTCCAATCCAAGGAACTCTCTCAGTAGCTCACTTTCAATCATGGAGGCTACCTGAGTGTCAACTACCCTGTCAGCCCCATTCATTTCTCCCGGCACCGGCGCCCGCGCCAAATTAGAGAAGAAAAACCATCACGACCTCCTCTAGATTTAGCAGAGAAGGAAAACCTAATTGTCGGTTCTGTAGTGGAGAAAGACCCTCCACTGGATTTAGCAGAATTGAAAGCACAAATTGGAAAGTCATGATCCGCTCATTGCCCTATGCAAAAATGCAATAAATTTATAATTTGTTAATCACTAAAGTCATGACTTTTGAAAGAGGAAGAGAATTGGATTCTCTATTCGAGCTCTGAGAGATTGCCAGTGTTAGAAGGCCCGTAAAGGGTGAATGCTTTGACCCTGTTGCACTTCTTTTTTCTTTTTCTTTTTTTTGAGAGAGACGTCGTAGGTTTGAGAGCTGCGTCGGTTATGGAGAGAGATGTGTGGGTTTTAGAGAGAGAGACGTTACTGCTTTATCTTTTGAGAGAGATGAGTCATTTCAAATTTCGGGCATGCATGCGAGATGATATTTGCCTCCCCTTCAATATTGTAAGGGAAAATACAAGTGCGATGCTCGAAACAATCATGCCCCAAAACATTTCACTACAAGAGGGTGTTTTGAAGCTCAAATATCTTCAACTTGATCATCTCAACCTCAAGCTGCATGAACGTGAGAAAAAAATTAGATTTCAAGTTTTAGAAATAATGCATCTTGTAAATGCATTTTGGATCATCAATTTTAATATTTTCAGTTTTTATAAATCTGCCCAATCTTTTTTTTTAAATAACTTCTTCACAATTAGCTTAATTTGGGGTCATGTCTCTATATTGATTTTCTAATGGAACAAGTTTCTTATATGGAACGCCAATAAAATTTCAATTCAAAACAAATGGCCTCCCTCTATTCCTCTCGAATCTTAATATCTTACTAAAAATAAAAGTTTGATGTTACCTATGAACTCCCTCTTTTTGTCTTTATTGCATTGTGCTTCTCTATCTAAAACCGAATTTCTCTCTCTCTTTAAAAATCCAATCTCTTTTTCTCTCTAAAACCCAATCTCTCGTTCTCTCTAACAACCCATTTTTTCTCTCTAAAAACTCAATCTCTCTCTAAAAACTCATTTTCTCGCTCTAAAAACCTAATCTCTCATTCTCTCTTAAAACCCATTTTCTCTCTCTAAAATCTCATTCTCTCTAGAACCTTAATCTCTCTCTCTTTAAACCGATTCTCTCTTTAAACCCAATCTCTCTCTCTAAAAACCATTTTCTCTATAAAAACCTAATTTTTTTCTCTATAAAAACTCTCTGTAAGAACTAGCTTCAAAAGAGAGAGAGAGATGGCAGATGGAAGAGAAAAATATTTTTCCTTTTTCTTTTTTTTTGGTTTTAGTCCCCACCTTCTGGGATGCAGATGTCTTTTCACACCATTTGCTTCTTGTGGTAGTAGAACCTTTTCCTATGGAACAAGTTTTCATCTGCTTTACGCACGAACCAAATATGTGTAACTGCATGTTTCATATGAAAATCGTCTCATGATGCACGTTTTCATATGAACCAAATGAGCCAAATGAGCCCCAAGTAACATGCCCATTGATTTGGTTTGAGAAACTAGGTGGCAAGCCCATATTAGTCCCCACAAAAGAGAGTTTCTTCATACGAATGGGTGGAGAAAGTGTTTGGAATGTGGTCATTCAGTCAAGAGCAGAATGGCTGTTGAAGCACCAGGGAATCCAATACCAGTACATAAATCTTTCTATCAAAAGCCACTCACTTTTACACTGCAACCCGGTTTACAAGAAGGTCCCCTTCCTCTTACATGGCCAAATCCAGTGGCTGAATCCTTGTTGATCTTAGAATATATACAAAAGAAACATGGCCACAAAAACCCCACCTTGGCCAAACATCCTCATCAGAGAGCAGTGCCTCGGATTTGGGCCAAATTCTGAGATGATAAGATAACCCTTCTTCCCTTGCTAATCACTATAGCATATTCTAGTTTTTCACAGTTCGGATTTAGAGAGTTTCTGGTAAAGCATCTGGAGAGGATGAACAATAGAGATTAACAATGACGAGGTGGATGACCACTCTCTGCCGGTTGTCTAGGAGAAAGAACGGTGGATAAAAGAACGGTGGATGCCGTACAATATCGTGTACATACA